>PVIC010039048.1:0-17281 GCA_004025085.1 Thryonomys swinderianus
AACAAAAAAAAAAAAAAAAAAAAAAAGTCTCCTCAAATACTCTTTCTTCCTTCAATTTTTAGGATCCTCAAAAGTATTTTCATGTCTTATATAATAAGCTGAGTATTAATCAGGCGAGTCACTGAACTCTCCAATCACGGGTAAAATTCAAATTCCCCTTCATAGATCCTTTGAGTTCTACAACAACCATGAAATGTTGTTACAACAACATGAACTCCATGGAAGTGCATGAAAATTAAAATAGATTTGTCTCTCTAAAGCACTTTTTGACCTTAATGTGACCTGTTTTGGTAAGAGTGAGGTAGCATCCAGAATGAAGGGGGAAATGATGGAGTACAATATAGACAACTTTTTCCCTAGGAATTAGAAGTTTGTGAAGATGAAGACAAAACTTACAGGTTGCTGAGGAAGTTTTAAAAATTAAGTGAAATACAGCACATTTGAAAGACAACAGGGAAAATCCAGTGGAGATAAAGGGGTTGAATAGAAAGAAAGGAAAAAGAAAATACCGTGCACAATTCTGAGGTGGGAGGAGTTGGGATCCATGGAAATAAAAATGTTTTAATTTAGTTTTAATACAGATTTGAGATTATTTTACTAACATTTTCTTAAAATAACTTACTAGCTTTATTTAGTTGATTTTTTTTTTTTTTTTTTTTTTTTTTTAGTTTTTTGAGATAGGGTCTCACTTTGCAGTTCAGGCTGACCCTGACCTCACTATGTATCTTAGGCAAGCCTTGAACTCAAGCAATCCTCCTGCCTCTGCCTCCCAAGTGCCAGGATTACAGGTGTGAGCCACCATGCCTGACAAGTTACTAATTTAATACCATTAATATGAAAGTGATTTCTAAATGAAAGTATTTACTAAGAAAAATTCAGCAGGAAGAAACTTGTTGACATAAGTTCCTTAAGAATGCTGAGTGCTGTGTTGGTTATTATTCTCAGTGAGATAAAAGACAGTTTAGAGGTATTTACATTCCAGTGACTTTTCCATTGCGCAAGGAACAAGAAACATTGTTAAAGGTAAATGGGGCAAAGATCTTACTTAAAATCTGTGGGCTGTGTTTCTTAACTATAAATGAAATTTCTCTGTGATACTGCAAGAAACTTCCCAAGAGAGTAAACTTAATTTCACAATTTTTGCTTGTAACATTTTTGTCTGTAACATGTTGGAGAAATGGCACTTAATGTGCAAGTTTGAAAGTCAAGGAAATTTGGGATATTAGAAATGAAATGGGTATGGGTGGGTATGGAGTATGGTATGGGTGATTAAATAATAGCCCATGGACACTGAACTGGTTAATAAGGGAGGTATTAAAAGAAGAAAACTGCTGGGCATGGTGGTTCACACCTGCAATCCCAGCACTCAGCAGGCAGAGGCAGGAGAATTGCTGAGTTTGAGCTTGCTGAGTTGTGGGCTACATAATGAGCTCAGGGCCAGCCTGAACTCCAAAACTGAGACCCCGTGTCAAAAAAAAAAAAAAAGCTTAAAGGAGTATAGACCCTGTGATAGTTTAAAAAATTTTAGTAGGCATATTTTATTCTTTATTTTTTTTATTGTGGCAGTATCAGAGATTGAACTCAGGATCTTTCATTTGTTAAGCGAACACACCACTGAGCTAAATCCCCAGTTCTACTAGGCATATTTGAATAAGCAAGTTAGAAGGAATCTGGCCAGAGGAGAGTATCTGATTTTGAAGGTAATAATTAGGTTCAAGGTAAGATCATATAAATAGGTACCTGAAGTGGAAAAGATTATTACAGTAGAAGGATTAAAGAAATCAAAAGGTCAGCATATTGTCCTCTTTTTTTTTTGAGACAGGGTTTCGCTTTGTAGTTTAGGCTGGCCCTCAGCTCACTATGTAGCCCAGGCAAGCCTCAAACTCAGCAATCCTCCTGCCTCTGCCTCCTGAGTGCCGGGACTGCAGGTGTGAGCCACCATGCTCAGCAGCTTTTTTATTTTAATCTCATCCCAAGCAGAGGTTGAAAAGTTTAGATTGGAAAGGCAGACTGCACTAGGTAGAGCAGTTAGTCAGAACTTCTGTTTAGAAACCACTTGGAAGTAGAGTTGCTCCAGAAAAAAGTGCGAGGTGGTCAGTGATCTACCTTCCAGAAATTCTTTAAGTAGCTCTGCAGTCCCTTCTTTGGTATTTTGAAATTCAAAAGAAAGAAAAAGAGAAGGAGAGAAAAAGAGAATAACAAAAAAGCTGGGTGTGGTGATGCATGCTTGTCTTCTCTGCACTCAAGTTGAGGCAGGACAGCTTTTGGTATACAGGGAGTTCCAGAACAGCCGGACTAGAGTTAAGACTTGTTAAGGAAAAAAAAAAAACAAAATTTGACAAATTTTTTTTTCAGTTATGGTTTATATTAGGCATATTGCTTTTCTGATTTGTTAACTGAAAATTGGTGGTAATTTGAAATTACATGTAAGTGATGTGAATTAAAAATGCAAAGAGTGGCCCGGAGGGTTAGCTCAGTGGTTCCGGCGCCTGCCTTGCAAGCCCAAGGACCTGAGTTCGATCCACGGAAACCACATATAATGCTGGGCATGGAGACTCACGCTCACCAAAAATCAACACCACATACCACAGTGCTGGACGTGGTGGCTCATGCCTGTAATCCCAGCACTCGGGAGGCAGAGACAAGAGGATTGCTGAGTTCGCGGTGGCTTGCCTGGGCACCATAGTGAGCTCAGGGCCAGCCTGAACTACAAAGCGAGACCCTGTCTCCAAAAAGCAAAAAAATAAAAAAATAAAAAAAAAATGCAAAGAGTGACATTTGAGAAATTATTAAGTTTACTTTTATCTACATTTCTCAGTTGAGCATGGTGGTGCATATTTGAACCCCAGAGCTCTGAGAGGCTGAGGGAGGAGATTTGTGAGTTCAAGCCTAGCCTGGGGAGCTTAGTGACTTAGTGACATTTTGTTTCAAAAGTCTGGGAATGCAGCCCAGGGCAAAGGTTCTGGGTTCAATCCTCAGTACTACCAAAAAATGAAAATAGGGCCAGAGATTTAGCTCAGTGGTTCTGGCACCTGCCTGGCAAGCGCAAGAACCCTGGTTCAATCCCGGTAACCACATACAACAATACTGGGTAACTCATGCCCACCAGCAATCAGTACCATACACCACAATGCTGGGCGTGGTGGCTCATGCTTGTAATCCCAGCACTCTGGAGGCAGAGCCAGGATTGTGGAGTTCCAGGCTTGCCTGGGCTACATAGTAAGCTCTGGGCTTGCCTGAACTAAAAAGTGAGACCCTGTCTCAAACAAAAACAAAAACAAAAAGATAACAAAAAAAAGAAAATAAAAAAACACATACACACATTTCTACTTCTGAAGGGACGGACACCAGTCTTCTATTACTAGCAGTATTGGTAACGACCAATACTGCTAGTCACTTATCACATCATTTTTTTTTTCAGTACCAGGGATTGAACTATGGTCTTTGTGCTTTCAAGGTAGGCGCGGAACCACTTGGACTAAATCCCCAGCCTCTTACATCATTTTTTCTTCATCTATAAAATAAGGCAGCTGGGACAAAACAATTTCTGAAATTCTAGAATCAAATACAATATACAACACCAGACCAAGTTCAAAGATTTCACTACTTGTATTAGGTGTTCCATGATTAACTGTACTTTGTTTACGAGTGATATTGTAAATTTTGTCGAGGTTTCATGGTGATACAAGAAGATGAATTTGAATAGGACACATTTGCTTTCTTGTACTGAGAATTCTAACTGAATGCCTAATATAAGTAGATGTGTAAGTCAAGTTTTTTGCACATCTGTGACCTATTTATTTCACTTATGAGTCTGAACAGTCAAGTTATTTTAAAATATTTTAACAGAAACATGGGACAAAACTCACACTCACAAAACCCAGATAAAATAAAAACAAATAAATGAAATCCACAGAAATGCAGGTAGAGAAGTCACCGACGGAGCGTGTGCATTGGGTAAGAAAGCATTAGAATTGTAAATTTCCTATCAGAAACAGGTTTCACAGCAAACAAGATTTGGTAGACCAAAAAAAAAAAAAAAAAAAAAGGGTAGAACAGGAACTACACGACTACACGAGCCCTGATGCTGACCGGTCACAGCCCAACTGTGCGGTCGCTCGCTACATTTCTCTGGTTCTCTATTCCCTTACCGATGAAGTGGTGGACTGAGAAGACGTCTAAGACCCAGGCATGGCAATATATTGATCTACATGCCCCTAGGACGCCCTTTGCTCCTCTCAGGTGCATTACGAACCCTACTTCTTAACGGTTAGGTAGCTGCGCCAAGAGAAGCAAAACCTCGGAAGAGAGGCCGCAGGGAGAGCTCTAGGCTCCTCCCTTCGCTCCCACCGCGAGCACTTCTGCAGGGAGCTGGGGCGGATCTTGCCCGCGGAGGCTGCGTACTCGCAGCACCGGAAGGGGCTGTCCCCTGGACGGAAGTGACGTGTGCCGGCTCTGGGCTGCGAAGGGTGGTGTAGAGGGCTAGTGGAGTGCGGTAGAGGTGGTGGCCGTTGTGGCGGCGGAAGAGGTTCGGCGGCCGATGGCGGCTCAGTGCTGGAGACCTATCTAACTTCCTGGAGTCCCGGGAGCCCTTCGCCGGGTAAGGCCCCCTCTGCCCCGCTCCCCCGGCTCGTAGCGGAGCGGACCTCGGCTGAAGCTGTGTGGGGGCTCGCGCTGCGCCCCTCGCCCACTTGGAATCTGGCCCAGACGGGTCTGGGGAATGGTTTCCGTGGTGACGACGCTGCCTGATGACGATGCTTTCTTTCCCAAGGACTAACCTTTTCTCGCGGGCAGCGTTAGTGCGTAGGCGTTTTGGGCCAGCGGTGGAGTTGGCCGGCCGAACAACGGCTGGCTCCTCTACACTGCCGGGAGGCCCGTGGGGTCGGCCTTTTTGGTGTAGCGGAGGCGTACGTGACGGGACCGTTTGGCCGGGAGCAAGTGACGCAGGTGACCCTCAGGCAGTCTGAGCGTCAACTCTAGGGTGATCTGTTTTTCGATACTGGGGCTTGAGCCTAGGGCATTCGCATTGAGCTAGGCCCCTAGCCCTTCAAAACTTTTTATTTTGAGACAAGGTCTTTATCTCTAAGTTATGAAGTTTTCCGGGGCGGGTTCGAACTTGGGATTTTTCTGCCTTAGGCTCCCAGAATACTCGGGTTACAGACGTGCTTGTGCCACTGGCTGTTTGGAGGTCAGAATGTGTGTTACCTGCCTGCGTGAGTTTGGGAAAACATGTTGGTGGAGTCCGAGAAGGGAGCTCCGCCCGGCCTCTGCGGGCGAAGCCCAACTGTTTTGGTTTGAGTGACTGGCGGCGAAGGAGGCGGAGACTCTGCGCCGCCTCCATTTCTGGGCTGAGTGGAATAGCTGTGTTGGTCTGATCTCCTACTTCACCTGGGGATTAGTTATTGTTTCATCTCCTTGTAGAGTGCTCACCTCTGGTGCTTGAAGTTTTTAAAGAAATGTTCTGAGAAGTGTCACCTCACTGCCTATTCAACTTTCCTCTATTTCAAAAATCCACTCCCTTCAAAACCAACCGGTCCGCAGGTGGTGAACAAGTGCGGACGGGCGTTTTATCGCGCTGACAATGTTAGTACTTAGTTGTTTATTCTTCTACTGAGAAATTCTAATTACAGTTTGTAATTTGTGGCATTTGGCTCTATATTGCGAAAGGTGTAGAAGGGAAAATCTTAAATTATCAACTCTACATGCTTCTAATAGTTCAGTTTCTCTGAATCGTACACGAATTAATGATAACTTTGGTGCTTAATTCCACAAGCATTTTCTTTTTTTTTTTTTTTGAGACAGGGTCTCGCTTTGTAGTTCAGGCAGGCTCTGAGCTCACTATGTAGTTCAGGCAAGCCTCGAACTCAGCAGTCCTCCTGCCTCTGCCTCCTGAGTGTTGGGATTACAGGTGTGAGCCACCACGCCCGGCTCCTCAAGCATTTTAAATGATCCACTGAATAACATAGAAGCAAACTCGTCCTCAAAGTGGTGTTCTAGTGTAGTGAAGAGGTTCAGGTAAAGGTCTGTAGTTCTGGCTGGCCCTGAACTCGATATGAAGCCCAGGCTAAGACTCGAACTCACAGCAGTCCTCCTACCTCTGCCTCCCCAGTGCTGGGATTCCAAGTGTGAGCCATCATGCCCAGCATTGTGGTATGTGGTTACCGGGATCAAACTCTGGACCTTGAGCTTTCCTGGCAGACGCCAAACCACTAAGCTAAATCCTCAGCCCTGGTTTTTTTTTTTTTTTTTTTTTTTGAGACCTGGTCTGGTTTTATAGTTCAGGCTGGCCCTGAGCTCATTCTATAGCACAGGCAAGCTTCAAACTCAGCAATCCTCCTGTCTCTGCCTCCTGAGTGGTGGGATTCTAGGTGTGAGCCACCATGCCCAACCTGTTTTTGTTTTTTTGAGACAGGGTCTCACTTTGTAGGTCAGGCTGACCCCAAACTCTCTGTGTATCCTAGGCTAGCTTTGAACTCAAGGCAATTCTTCAGCCTCTACCTCCTGAGGGATGGAATTCCAGATGTGAGTCACCAGGCCTAGCTCTGTTCTGTTCTTAAGGATAAAACACACATACTTTGGTACTGATGAAAATCCTCGGATTTGGTATTTGACATTGGGATTGAAGATTTTGCCTCAGTATTTTTCAGTGTTAATTCTTGACTTGCTACCTTTTCCAGAAAAAACTGCCTGTTACTTCTTGGTTTTGGTACTTATCATGCCTCCTGGAACCAATTAACAATGAATTTGAACTTCATTTTACCACTGAACTTGATTTTTTCAAGGAGTATTAGATTGCTCCTGCAATGACTTGTTGTTAAACCTATTATTGCTTTTTTTTTTTGATGGGATCAAACGCAGGGTCTTTACACTACATCCCCAATACTTTTTTTAATAAAAAAAAAACCTTTACATTTTGATATAGGATCCTACTAAATCACTCAGACTGGGCTGGAACTAGCCATCCTCCTGCCTCAGCTTCCCAGCCTAACACTCTACTGCATAAAATTATACATAGTTTAAAATTCAAGCCCAGCACTCGGGAGGTAGAGACGGAAGGATTGCTGAGTTTGCGGCGGCTTGCCTGGGCACCATAGTGAGCTCAGGGCCAGCCTGAACTACAAAGTGAGACCCTGTCTCCAAAAAAAAAAGTTGGGCTTTATGCACATATTGCTTTTTAAGGTTTATTTTGTTCCAAATCTTTTTTTTTTTTTTTTTTTTTGTACTGGAGATCGTACTCAGGCCCTTGTATATCCAAGGTTGCCCTGGTACACTTGAGCTAAATCCCTAGCCTTGTTCCAAATCTTTAGAAAAAGATAAAATTTCCTTCCTCAGTATTCATAGGCCACGATCATAGCATTTTTTTTTTTTAAAGATAGGGTCTTGCTTTGTAGTTCAGGTGGTCTTGAGCTCACTGTGTATACCAGGCAAGCCTCAAACTCAGCAATCCTCTTGCCTGTGCCTCCTGATGTGAGTCACCATGCCTGGTATTGTATGTGGTTACCAGGATGGAATGAGGGACCTTGTGCTTGCTAAGCAGGCATCTGAAGCAAAATACTGAAATACTGAAGCTAAATCTACAGCCCAAGATCCAAGACGTTTTAGTTTATAGTATGGCACATATGAAAGGAACTCTAGAGGAATTCGAATTTTAGGGAATGTAGGAAACCCGTAGAGAGTACTACAGCCAGGATTTATATGCATTTCAAGTAGTACTTCCCAGCTAAATATGTCTGACCCTTTAACTGTTAACTGGAAAATTTGACTTTCCTTGGTGTTTCTTCTTACTGTACACCTTTTTCTGGGGATATATTTCTAGAAAGTGGGAAGTACTTCATGTGGTAAGTCTGCACGTTTCTCTTGCTTTACTGTGGAGGGGCTTATATTTCTCCTTTCCATCTAAGGTGAGGTTTGAGCTTTTTCTCAGGGTGTTAGTGAAGCTACACTTCCCATTCGTTACCACAAGGTGATGCAGTAACTTTGCATATTCTTCACTGTGCCTGGCAGGTATATGTATTTGTGTGTATTTGTTGCTTTGGCATAATTAGTAAATTTCAACATTGTTATAAACTATTTAATCACTTCCAATTTCTTACCTGGGGAAGAGTGAACTGAAGGAACTATATGGGAATTGGAATTTTTAAAAATCAACTTAAAGGGATTGATTTCATGATTTTTTTTTCAGAATACATGCATTCATTTTAACTTTTACTGAGTTGTAATTTAAAAGTAAAGAATAGCAAAGATACTGGAATAATTTTTTTTTTTTGAGACAGGGTTTTGCTTTGTAGTTCAGGCTGGCTCTGAGCTTACTATGTAGTCCAGGCAAGCCTCGAACTCAGCATTCCTCCTGTCTCTGCCTCCCCAGTGCTGGGATTACAGGCATGAGCCACCACACCCGGCTCTGTGGTATGTGGTGTTGATTGCTGGTGGGCATGAGTTTCCACGCCTAGCATTGTGTGTGGTTACCGGGGATCGAACTCAGGACCTTGTGCTTGCGAGGCAGGCGCCTGAACCACTGAGCTAACCCTCCGGCCCCTGGAATAATTTTTGTAAAATATTTCTACAATTACAATAGCATTGACATTTTTCAAATACAGTAGTTGAAGTTTTGAAGGTATAGGCTTATTAGTAGACTAATAGCAGATTTTGTTATTCTTTAGACATAAGCATCACAAATATATTTAAAGTAATGTCAGTGTCTTCTGTTAAAGAGTTTGAATTTGGGGGAAGATTTAAAAATAAAATTTTATGTTAATGTGGTCTTTAAAACCATATATACTTACAGAAATTAAAATAACAGATTTCAGTTTTTTTCACATATCCCTTATCAGTGGATATGATATGATGTATACTTTTTTTTTTTTTTTTTGAGACAGGGTCTCGCTTTGTAGTTCAGGCTGGCCCTGAGCTCACTATGGTGCCCAGGCAAGCCGCCGCGAACTCAGCAATCCTCCTGTCTCTGCCTCCCGAGTGCTGGGATTACAGGCGTGAGCCACCAAGTCCAGCATTGTGGTTTGCGGTGTTGATTGTTGGTGGGCGTGTCTCCACGCCGAGCATTATATGTGGTTACCGGGGATCGAACTCAGGTCCTTGCGCTTGCGAGGCAGGCGCTGGAACCACTGAGCTAACCCTCCGGCTCTAGGGTCTCGCTTTTGTAGTTCAGGCTGGCCCTGCGCTCACTCTGTAGCCCAGGCAAGCCACTGCGAACTCAGCATTGTATGTGATTACCGGGATGGAACTCAGGACCTTGCACTTGCGCTGCAGGCACTGGAACCACTGAGCTAAATCTCTGGCCCTACTTTTTTTTTTTGACATGGCTTCTCACTTTGTAGTTCAGGTTGGTTCTGAGCTCACTATGTAGCCCAGGCAAGCCTCGAACTCAGCAATCCTCCTGACTCTGCCTCCTGAGTGCTGGGATTATAGTCATGAGCCACCATGCCCGGCATGATGTGTACTTTTTGAGTCCCTTCTGAGGTAGTTAAAAAGATCTGCATGTTTATATTCAAATACACATCTATACCTCTTTTTTTTTTTTGGTACAGGGAATTGAAGTCAGGATCTTGTGCTTATGCCAACTTACTATTTTATACCTAATAAATTTCAACCAAGGGCTAGAGATTTAGCTTAGTGGCACCATGCCTACCTTGAGTTTGATCCCCAGTACAAAAAAAAAAGTTTAATGTAGTAAAATTGTATGGATTTTTAAAATCATTGCTGTAATGAGGTGAAAAATGTTTGAAATTCACTGGTTTGTTTTGTAAATAAATTTTTAATTAAAAATGGGAAACATTCTATAAATAGATCACAGATATGTAAATACCATATCTTTTCTTTGTTATGAGGACCTGTAGATGAAAATGATTTCTAGAATGTATGATAGATTTTGTGAAATAAGAAATACCCAAAGGGAATGTGGTAAGGGAAAGTAATGAGGGGAAAGAATAAATATGATTTGAAAAGAAAAAGCACATGTGTACAGTGGGTGGGGGTTGTGGGGTGGGTTGGGATATGGGTAAAACTAAGAATTAACTCATATCATATACTGGTACAAATTACCCAATGTTGAGTGATTGTGAGCTGTATGTAAAATGTACCAATAAAGAACTCAATTTTTTAAAAAAGGGAAACATTCTAAACCAGTTTATTTCTTTACTGAATAGCTTCCACAAAAAAACTAAATGTTAACTTTTTTCTTAAAAAAATGTTACAGAGGGGCCGGAGGGTTAGCTCAGTGGTTCCGGCGCCTGCCTCGCAAGTGCAAGGTCCTGAGTTTGGTCCCCGGTAACCACATATAATGCTGGACGTGGAGACACGCCCACCAACAATCAACACCGCATACCACAATGCCGGACGTGGTGGCTCATGCCTGTCATTCCAGCACTCAGGAGGCAGAGACAGGAGGATTGCTGAGTTCGCAGCGGCTTGCCTGGGCACCATAGTGAGCTCAGGGCCAGCCTGAACTACAAAGCAAGACCCTGTCTCAAAAAGCAAAAAAAAAAAAAAAAAAGTTACAGATTCACTTAACCTAGTTTTGATAGGTATTTCTAAAAGATTGGTTTATCTATAGTTTTTCTTATTAGTTGGTGGCAGTCTCTCTGGACAGGACATGATCTTAAAGTCCAATTCAGCTAAGGGCCATGCCTTCATAGGAGGAAAACACCCACTTAGACTAACACACAGTATTTAAAGGCAAAATTCACTACCCCCCCCCACCTGTTACCAAGAGGTTTCTATGCAGAAGTGATTACATCATTTTATTGTTAAAGTGCAGAAGCAAGGCATTACAGAAGCCAATACAGCAGTCACTGGTTACTATAGAATAGTACATTTAAAAAATACTCAATCTGCAGCTGTGCGTATTGGTTGGGCGGACAGTTCCCAAGAAGACAAATTCTGGGTTTCCAGGATGGTTACAGGCCACAAAGTGGATAATTTTTAACAAAATGGCTGTTTTTATGTCAAGTTGGGTCTTACATTAGTGTCTTATAACTATTTTTTGTAGATTTTTTTTGCAGTACTAAAGATTGAACGCAGGATCTCATGTGATTTCTTGCCTCAGCTGCCACATCCGTGGGTCACTGGTATTTTTTCTAAAGAAAGTGAAAGTTTTTCTTCTGTGAAGCAACTGACTTGAAGAGACTATTATTGGCTTCATTATTATGGTAACATCTCTGTGAGCTCAGATAAGCTCTAACAAAATAGTACTCTGCAGTTATTTTAGGCAGTTCTAAGTGCTACCTTTTCATTTTCATGAAGACTTTAGTTTTGTAGGCAGAGAATACTCATTGCTGAGTGGATCCCAAAAGAAGAGTTGATATTTTGTTTCCTTTTTTTTTTTTTTTTTTCCCTGAGACAGGGCCTCTTTGTAGTTCAGGCTGTCCTGAGCTCACTACGTAGCCCAGGCTAACTTCGAACTCACAGCAATCCTCCAGCCCCTGCCTGCCCAATATTGGGATTACAGGCGTGAGCCACCACACCCGGCATTGTGGTGTGTGCTACTGATTGCTCGTGGGCATGAGTCACCATATCTGGTATTATTGTATGTAGTTGCTAGGGCTTGAACTCAGGACTTTGTGCTTGCTAGGCAGATGCCAGACCTAGTGAAATAAATCCCCAGCCCCAAGAGTTGATATTTTCTAATGTGCACATTATTTCAAACATTGCAGATTTGCTGCTGGATGTGGTGGTACATGTCTGTTTAGAGTGTAGCCTGGGCACTTTAGCAGAGCAAACCCCCTCCACACCATAGTTGGTGAAGTAGAGAGCTTGTCTGGTGTGTGTGTGAGTCCCTGGGTTCAAATACTACTACTGCCAAAAAAGAACATGGCTTAGCATTTGAAACAAGTCTGTATAAAAAACAAACAGCTGTTAAAGCAAACTACTCTTGGGCCAGAGGTTTAGCTCAGTGGTTCTTGGGCCTGCCTAGCAAGCATAAGGTCCCTGGTTTGATCCCCAGTAACCACATACAACACCAGGCGAGGTGACTCGTACCCACCAGCAATCAGTACCACAGGAGAGCAAGGCCTAGCTCCCCACCTGAAATGTGAGTTTATGTTCTTTAAAAATTGAAGAATGAATTTTAGGAACAATGGAGGCTTGAGGAGGAAAGTTTTATTGAGAAAGCTTTTACCTAAGAGAGACAGAAGGGGGAACCCGGAAAGTGGGTAACCCAGAATCGCTTTTCCCAGGGCAGTTTTATGGACCAAAATTATGAGATGGGGTAGGCTCAAAATAGGGGGCTGCCAATAAGATTCAAGAAAGTGGACAGGCTACTATTAACCAATAAGTACAGTGGGAGCTTCCAATAAGATTTACAAGAAATGGACAGACCATAGGTAGCCAATGGTTGTATAACAAGTATAGTTGTTTCAGCAACTTTGATTGAGTAGGTCCAATGAGAAATCAAGTTATAGAGGGTCTTGTCAGATTTTTCCAGGTGGTCCAAAGTTCTGGCCCTTTATCTGGAGAATTTGCAGTCATTGCATTTCCAAGGAGGGGAGGACCCAGATCTTGACCTTCCATCCTGGGAGAATGAGGCCTGTAGGTCACTGCTATCTAGAAGTGTAGTTTTTCATTGATGTTGTTGACCTTTGGAAGAATGTCTTTTTCGCAAGTCCTTCAAGGGCTGGCCTTATCTATCTCCTACTGTATGTCTAGCTGGCTTTTCTACCTATAAATAACATCACAATGCCGATGTAGTGGCTCAAACCTGTAATCCCAGCACTGGGGAGGCAGAGACAGTAGGATTACTGAGTTTGAGGCTTGCCTGGCCTACATAGTGAGCTCAGGGCCAGCCTGAACTGCAAAGTGAGACCCTGCCTCAAACAAACAAAAAATAAGCTACTCTTCTTAGTGATAAGTCTTCTTAATTGATAAAGCATGAAGGGAGTACAGTTCCTTATTCTGTAGAAGCTTCATTGAGTTGTGAAGTAAATTAATTTGGTTATCAAAATCTGGTTTCCTCTCATATTACAGAAATTCTTTTTTGTATGTGATTTTTTTTCTTTTCTTTTTTTTTTTTTTTTTTTTTTGAGACAGGTTCTGGCTTTGGAGTTCAGGCTGGCCCTGAGCTCACTATGTAGCCCAGGCAAGCCTAGAACTCAGCAATCCTCCTGCCTCTGCCTCCCTCCTAAGTGCTAGTATTACAGGTGTGAGCCACCTCGCCCAGCATATGATTTCTTTTTTACAAGAATTGTTGATAATGATTTAGAAGCAACTGACAAGATCATAGTTTCATATACATTGCTTTTTTTTTTTTTTTGAGACAGGGTCTCGCTTTGTATTTCAGGCCGGCTCTGAGCTCACTATGTAGGCCAGGCAAGCCTCCAACTCAGCAATCCTCTTGCCTCTGCCTCCTGAGTGCTGGGATTACAGGTGTGAGTCACCACGCCCAGCACTGTGGTATGGGTATTGATTGCTGGTGGGCGTGAGTCTCCACACCCAGCATTGTATGTGGTTTCCGGGGATCGAACTCAGGACCTTGCTCTTGTGAGGCAGGCGCTGGAACCACTGAGCTAACCCTCCGGCCCAGTAGATTGCTTTTATTAATAAATCCCATTTCCTTTTTTTCAAATGTAGAGCACAAAATTGGAAAACATTTGAATCTTGCAGTTTTTATAATCCATTTTCTCCATTCATCTGCTATCTAATACTTGTTATTTATAAAACTACTCAGCATTCAGAGAATCGCTACTAGATTTTCTCTTTTTTTTTGAGACAGGGTCTCCCTTTGTAGTTCACTGTGGCCCTGAACTTGTTATGTAGCCCAGGCAAGCCCCAACTCAGCAATCTGTCTGTCTCTGCCTCCCAAGTGCTGGGATTACAGGTTTAAGCCACCGTGCCCTGGGATTACAGGTTTAAGCCACCATGCCCAGCATTGGGTATGTGGTACTGATTGCTGGTGGGCGTGAGTCACCCTGCCCTGTATTATATGTGGTTACCTGAAATTGAACCAGGGACTAGGCAGGCACCAGAACCACTGAGCCAAATCTTTAGCCCTTTAGTATGTATTTTTATATTTAATCACATTTTAAGGAAAAATTCCGATATTTAAAGTATATATCATCTCTCTCTTTTTTTTTTTTTTTTTTTTTGAGACAGGGTCTCGCATTGTAGGGCTGGCTGGCCCTGAGCTTACTATGTAGCCCAGGCAAGCCTTGAACTCAGCAGTACTCCTGCCTCTGCCTCCTGAATGCTGGGATTACAGGTGTGAACCACTAAGCTTGGCATTGTGGTGTGTGGTACTGATTGTTGGGATTAGGGGTTTGCGCCACAATGCTCAACATGTGGTACTGGAGATTGATCTCAGGACCTTGCACTTGAGAGGGAGAAACCGAAATCACTGAGCTAAATCCCCAGCCCCTGTCCTCTCTATATATGACATGTAAATATCCATGAAATATGCATTAAAACTTAGGTATTTTGAAGGTGCTGATTTATTCTTAGCTGCTATCATTTAACTTCTCTGAATTACTTGTTTCAGATACATAATGACATCCTTTCAAGAAGTCCCACTACAAACTTCCAATTTTGCCCATGTCATCTTTCAAAATGTGGCCAAGAGTTATCTTCCTAATGCACACCTGGAATGTCATTATACTTTAACTCCATATATCCATCCACATCCAAAAGACTGGGTTGGTATATTCAAGGTAAGGAAACTTTCTGAATATGTGTTCCATGTAGGTACTTTTTATTTTCTCATTCAGTAGGTTGTAAATACCTTATTCTATCCTTATAGAGCATTAATTCTCCATTGTGGCTCAGTTTTGTAAACATCACTGTGAAGTACTTTAGCAGTGCATGATAGTAAAATTCAAATGTTGGGAACTTCATTTCACTAGATTTCTTCTCTGTGATCAGGGGTTTAATTTAGCTAATCTTTTGTGAAAATTGTTTTCAGAATCTTTTTTCCCATCTTCTCCATTTCCTACCTGAAGAATTCTTTTCCTTTAGTTTCTTCAATCATTTACTTTTTCTTTTCCAGTCATTTATGATGAATTTTGTACAGCTTTTTAGCCATGCTATCTGTTCTGTTGTTTTGCATTGCTTAGCTATTGTTCATATTGTATTACACCATTTTAGGCGCATATTCTCTTTTATGTGATTAAATAATAAACTCTTTGATGGCAAGAGTTCAGTCCTTATACTTTACCAATCAATTTTTCTAATATGTGTGAAAATTAAGTTAAAATGGGCACTTTAGTGGGAGGTACCCCACTGTATTCTAGCAATTTAGCCCATCAGAATATAGTGAAGAACCAAAATGTTACTGTCCTTTGATATTCAAAGTAATATCATGTATGTCCAAACTCAGATACAATTTTTTTTTTTTTTTTTTTTGAGACAGGGTCTCACTTTGTAGTTTGGGCTGGCTCTGAGCTCACTGTGTAGCCTAGGCAAGCTTTGAACTCAGCAATCCTCCTGTCTCTGCCTCCCGAGTGCTGGGAAGACAGGTGTGAGCCACCATGCCCGGCACTGTGGTATGTAGTATTGATTGCTGGTGGACGTGAGTCTCCACGCCCAGCATCATATGTGGTTTCCACGGATCGAACTCAGGACCTTGGCTTGCGAGGCAGGTGCTGGAACCACTGAGCTAATCCTCTGGCCCCACTCAGATATAATTTTAATAGGCTTGAATTTTTGATTGCTCAGTCTGTATAAGTTAAGCAGAAAAATAGAAGAAAATAAATGTAGCTGCTAAAGGTTTTGAGGATGTGGCTAAGCAGCAGAGCAGTTGGGTGGCACATGAGAAGCCTTCCCTGAGTGTGTCCCACTATCACAAACACACAAAGTAGCTGCTGTTAGAGTTAGACACATTTAAAATCTAACAGTACAAGTCCATCTTAAAGTGATGAATGTGCACCATGAAAACAGCAGTTTTATACATTGTGAAATGGCAAGAGCATGGAAATGCAATAGGGGAACAAAATAGTCAATAATACATGACCATCAAAATATACTGCTTTTAGGAGCTACACTTGAATCCAGTTAACAGTGGATTATTCTACATACAGACAGAGGCTATATCTATGTTAGGGAAGCAACTGCTATAACAGATTATTTCAAGTTTAGAGAATTATCATAGTAGTGTTATTCTTCTGTTACTACCATAATAGCAAAATAAAAGGAAAACTGTAAATTAAATAATAACAAGGCTTCCAATGAATGTGTCTCCATTTTGGAATTTGCCAAGCCTACAAAGCTGACACAAATCAAACAGTAATAACTCATGTAGTCAGAAGCATCAAAAGAATAAAGGTTCATTAGAAGGAACTAGAATGTCTCTAAACAGCAAGAAAATTGTTTTATCCAAATTAAATTTCACCACTTTAAGATAGACTTGTCCCCACTTCTTCCTGGCCAGTTATGGTTTTGGTCCTAATCATCCACCATAAATATAATGATAATACTTTACTTTTTAAAAGTGATATAGCCTTTACACTAAGCTACATCCTCAGCCACATTTATGTATCATTTTGAGAGAGGGTCTCCTGATTTGTTAAGTTGCCCAGGCTGGGTTTGACCTTATGATTCTCTTGCCTCAGTGTTCCTGATCCTACAGGGTAATCTGTCAGTTTTTCATCACTAAACGTGATGTTAGGTGTGTGATTTTGCTTGTGCCTTTTCCTATATTGAGGTTATTTCCTTCTACTTCAATTTTTTTGGGGGGGGTACTGGGGATTGAACTCTTGCCCTTGTGCATCCAAGGTTGGCGCAGTACCACTCGAGCTAAATCCCCAGCCCTTAGTTCTAGTGTGATATTTTTTATTTTTTAAAAATTTTTTTGAGACAGGGTCTCACTTTGTAGTTCAAGCTAGCCCTGAGCTCCCTATGTAGCCCAGGCTAGCCTCGAACTCACAACGGTCCTCCTTTGTGTGGCTTCCGAGTGCTGGGATTACAGGTGTGAGCCACCACACCTGGCACTGTTGTATGTGGTACTGGGAATCAAACTGCATCTTGGGTTTGTGAGGCAGATGCTGGAACCACCAAACTAAATCCCAAGCCCATAGTTTGATATTTTTTAAAATCATTGTGGAAGGATATTGAATTTTGTTGAATGTCTTTTCTCCATTTACATAATCATATGCCCCCTCTCTTACTTCCTTTTGTTTTGTTTTTTTTTTTTGAGACAGGGTCTCGCTTTCTAGTTCAGGTTGGTTCTGAGCTCACTATGTAGCCCAGGAAAGCCTTGAACTCAGCAATCCTCCTGTCTCTGCCTCCTGTAGCCCAGGAAAGCCTTGAACTCAGCAATCCTCCTGTCTCTGCCTCCCGAGTGCTG
>PVIC010039049.1:0-17312 GCA_004025085.1 Thryonomys swinderianus
ACATGTTTTTAGTCTCAGATAAGGTCCTTCCTAGGGAAGGTCCTTCCTAGGACTTAGACTAGGAGTCTGGGTGAGGCAGCACACACTTTTGATCACAGCTACTCAAGAGGCTGAGACAGGAGGATGGAAAATTACAGATGTTAAGCACACCGTTGATGAACAGATGAAAACACTGAGCTTCCTGGTAATAAAGCGCCCTAACCAGTCACATACTTGCCATTTTCCAAGGAAGCAATAGTTCCTCAAAGGAAGTAATTTTCCCTAGCTACTGAACTTCAAGAAAAATATTTGTTACTCATTTTTAAAATCAAGACTACTGAATGGCAGAATAAAGCAAATACATTATTAAAGTACAATACTATAAGAAAATTTATCTGTTTTTTTTTTCACTGTGGCTTTGAATACAAACCAGCAGTATTAAAATTAGAAGTCAACTGGAGGAAAGTATCCATTTGATGAGAGACCAGGTTAATATTATTCCATCTTAGAAGAGTATAAAGAGATCAGAGGTTGGCTATTCATAGAAGTAACTGCAGAGAGCAGACCCTTCGCACATACTTCTGAACGTTAACTACGCTCGTGGCCAAATTCTAACATCTCTGCTAATCTCTTGTCTCAGACGTTGACCCAGAAGCTACATCTAACTCTCCAGACATTGCCTAGCCCATCGTTTTGTAGCTGATGAAGAATTGTTAGATGTTGTAGTTATTTATCTCTGATGAAGCCTGAGTGTTGGAATTTTGTGACTGTTGACTTTTTTTCAGTTTTTGTAAAAAGAAAAGGTATAATATATAACTTTTATTCTTATATTCCAAGATGGAAGAGTATATATATATTCCTTGATCAAATGCACAAACAACTGACCAGCTGTAGCAATGGCTACATAGCAAGAAAGAGAGAGCTTGAGAGAAGACAATGATCTGGATGCACTCACAGATAACTCTGGTTTCTGAACACTTTTCTCAGGGTATTTAGAGGCACAAACAGACTCTTGAGTAACTATCAGAGCCGAGTTGTTCTTGCAGAAGTCTACAAGTCTATAACTGAGACATCTCAGGAAGTTTCTTGGGCTGGGGCTCTAGCCCCGTGGTACAGCACCTGTCCAGCAGGAGGTCCTGTGTTCAACATTACAAAAAAGTCAAAAAGGAAGAATTTTTCATGGCAAATTCATAGCAGTAGAAGTAGTGGGGAAATGTGAGGAATGTAGCTTCCTAATATCAAGATGACCTGGGAACATCTGAAGGACTTTTATGCCCTCCAAGCCATGCAAGCATCTCCAACAGCCTCCTATTCCATTTATAGACTCCGTGGAAGGAACCATTCTCAAAGCATCATGCCAAAGTTATTTTAGGTCACACACAAACAAGTTCTATAATTCTGCTGTGGACCTCTTCATATTAGGAAGAAATTAAGAAAAATATAGCACTACCAGTTTGTCATGCAACCACTTTGAAAATGATTACTTTGAGCACTTAAAATGTCATGACTACAGAGACGAGTGGTCTGTGTAATCCACGCTTGACAATGAATCATAGCTGTGTCACACTTGAACTTGCTTGGGCTTTGCTCTAATCAGATGGAGTCTTCCCTTAAAAGGGGGATATGTTTTCAGTTTCCACTTATTTACTGCTTCATGACAAATATCAATAAATCTATGGATTTGATTGTCTCAAACTTTTGAAATACTAATCCACCTAAACTTTTTTGAATTTTCTTTCCGTTTATTTCTCTGGCCCTGAGAGGGCTTGCCAGTCAATTGGTGATCTGAAAATAACACAGAGTCATGATCTCTAATGGGTGCAGCCCTGCCACGGTGAGATCAGGGCAGAATGCAGACCTCACTACTGACTGATATTTGATCCACTCCATTTTTTGATTTGGGTCTGATTTAGGGTGTATAAATCACAGTTGAGCCTGAACTCTTCCCCCTTTGGAAGTGGTACACAGTGAGGCAGAACAGTGTTCTCTGTCAAACCTTTGCAGATCATAATGACGTGGGAAGACCCATAAACTAAATAAATAGCAATTAGGGCTTGCGTTGTTACCTAAGCATTTTCAAAATACAATCATTCTTCTAAACATGGGCTGGCAGTTCAGGAAAGAGCCTCAGAAAATACTGTCATCATGGCTTTCTCTGCACAATGAGTACAGACTATGTTTTCCTAAATTGCATGCAGTGTGCCAGCATTTTAAATTAGTGTGGGATTACTTACCAGAAAAGTAAGACAGTCTTCTCTTTGGGTATCCAGAAGACTGAGACTGGTTGCTAAGCCAGGACAGTAATTTCACACCATCAAAGATTTATCTATTTTGGATAAGTTTACTACTAATCTCTTTTTAAGTACCCACAAAATTCTGGCTAATCTCCGTTAATTTACACACTGGTTATCTTCAAGTCTTTAACAGTTATCAGACACACAAAGATATTATCCCCAGAACTGAGAACACAAACTGGAAGTCAAAAAGCTGGTTTTGACACCTAAATGTTTCAGTTGATTTTGACCTGCCCAGATTTCAGTTTCTCTTTTATAGAATCAGTTCTTTGGATCTCATAGGCTTGTTGTGAGAATAAAACATGAGGGATTATTATTATTCATATATTTATAATTTGTATATTTTCTGATGTTGAGAATTACCAGTATTGCTTCCATTCTCAGGTTTCAGACCTGAGACTACAGAAAGGCTTTCCTTTTCAAACATTTTTTCAACCCCAGAGCCGGCCAGCACTGCTCATTTCAAGCCTGTGACTCAAGTCAGCAAACTGGGGGCCTCCAAACCTTTCGGTAATATTGCCTGGTTCTGTTTTTTAAAAAAGCACATATGCCTAATACTTAACTTATTGACATTTTATACAGCAGCAGCACAGTACTGTATCTATATACACAATAACTACATCAAAACAAAATAGAAAAGGGTGAGATTCAAAAACAGAATGGAGGGCCGGAGGGTTAGCTCAGTGGTTCTGGCGCCTGCCTCGCAAGCGCAAGGTCCTGAGTTCGATCCCCGTAACCACATACAATGCTGGGAGTGGAGACTCACGCCTCCCAGCAATCAGTACCACATACCACAGTGCCGGGCGTGGTGGCTCAGGCCTGTAATCCCAGCTCTCCGGAGGCAGAGGCAGGAGGAGTGCTGAGTTAGAAGTTTGCCTAGGCTACATAGTAAGCTCAGAGCCAGCCTGAACTACAAAGCGAGACGCTGTCTAAAAAATTAAAAAAAAAAAAGAATGGAGGTAGGTGGTAGGTGGCAGGCAGACAGATAAACCCATATTTTCCCACTGGGTACTCTCTAGGGTTAAGAAATGATCCCATCTCTCTCTTAATGGTCTTTAAGAGTAGAACTTTTCATTGCTGATTAAAAGATAAAAACTGATGCTTTTAGTGTAAATGTCCAGAGTTACCTATTTGGACAGTCTTGGCATCTGGTCAACCCCATATAGATTTCCATTACAATGCACATTCCTGAAAGCAGCCCTCTCAACATTCATGTAAACCTTGCATCCAGCAAGATAGGGGTGACTTTTTAAAAAATCTTGTTAATTGTAAATGCTGGGCGTGGTGGCTCACGCCTGTAATCCCAGCACTCGGGAGGCAGAGACGGGAAGATTGCTGAGTTCGCAGCGGCTTGCCTGGGCACCATAGTGAGCTCAGGGCCAGCCTGAACTACAAAGCGAGACCCTGTCTCCAAAAGCAAAAAAAAAAAAAAAAAAAAAAAAAATCTTGTTAATTGTAAAAAGCAACACAGACACAGAAAACTGCATAAAATAAATATGCAGCTTAATCAATTTATAAAGTCACCATCTCTTAAACCACCAGTTTGGCCAAGTCTCTTCCTTGCTTTTCTTTATAATTTTGTGACCCACATGTCCATCTCTAAATACTATGTAGTTTAGCCATTCGTTCGTTCGTTTATTTATTTATTTATTTATTTATTTTTGAGACAGGGTCTCGCTTTTGCAGTTCAGGCTGGCCCTGAGCTCACTATGTAGCCCAGGCAAACCTCGAACTCAGCAATCCTCCTGTCTCTGCGTCCCGAGTGCTGGGGTTACAAGCGTGAGCCACCACACCCGGCTTGTTCATTTATTTTTTTCAGTCCTAGAGATTGAACCCAGGACCTCTGTGTCCTCAGCCCTTTTTATTTTTAGAGATGGTCTCACTAAGTTGCCCGAGCCGGGCTCAAACTCAGAATCCTCCTGCCTCAGCCTCCCAGAGTGTTAGGATTAGAGGGGCACGTGGCACTATGCCTGGCTAGTTTGTGTTATTTTTCAAAACTGATTCTTTTAATCAACATATTTTCTCTCTCACTCTTTTTTATTCTCTTCGTAATACATTGTTGAATAAATGAGATTATTTGACCTCTTTTTCTCCAGTTCCCAGGTCCCCAGCCTGATCGAGTCCGGCTTGATTCTGGGAAGGGAAGAGTGTGTCCCTGGAGTGCGGTGTTCTCTCATCAGGAAGCTCGCACGGCTGGCTTCTGCTGCTAGAGGACATTGATGCTTACTGCCTACACTGATGAGAGCACGAAAGGGTGGTGTTCCAGCTGAATCGCTTCCTCCTCAGGCACCAGCTGAGATGTATCTAGGGGAAGAGCCTTTCCCAAACTGGGGATGATTAGACCAGGGGTTTAGCTTAAGTGCTACCGCGCCTTGCAAGCACAAGGGGCTGAACTCTGCCTCCAGTATGGCCAAAAAAAAAAAAAAAAAAAGCTGGGCATGACAGTGTACACCTGAAATCCCAGCTACTCGCTGAGAAAAGAGGATCATGCATTCAAGCTCAATTTGAGCAACACAGCAGAGTCCTCCAGCCCACTCCTGCTCAAAAGAAGGAACATAATTACCCAATAGATAGGAAAAGCACTAAATTCTTATCCTGAATTTTCTTTTTTCTTTTTTTTCAGTACTGAGAACTGAACATAAGAGTCCTTTACCACTGAGCTACTTGCTCGGCCTTTTTCGGGTTTTTCTTGGACAGGGTCTCACTAAATTGCCCAGGCTGGCCTCAGACTTGTGATCCTCCTGCCTCAGCCTCCTGAATAGCTGAGATTACAGGACTGAGCCACTATGCCTGGCTGTATTTACCAATTTTTTTTTTTTTTTTTTTTTTTGCTTTTTGAGACAGGGTCTTGCATTGTAGTTCAGGCTGGCCCTGAGCTCACTATGGTGCCCAGGCAAGCCACTGCGAACTTAGCAATCCTCCTGTCCCTGCCTCCCGAGTGCTGGGATTACAGGCGTGAGCCACCACGTCCGGCATTGTAGTATGTAGTGTTGATTGTGGGTGGGCGTGTCTCCACGCCCAGCATTATATGTGGTTACTGGGGATCGAACTCAGGACCTTGCGCTTGCGAGGCAGGCGCCGGAACCACTGAGCTAACCCTCCTGCCCTGTATTTACCAATTTTAATAAAACATGTGTGTTTTAGCTGTGTCCCTCAGTGCCATAGTTTGGACCTTCTATGTGCCTCCCTCCCGAGCTTGTGTGGGGAAAGTTTAGTCTCCAGCCAATGGCACTGCCAGGAACACTAGGCAGTAGGGCTGGGCTGGAGGAAGTAGTTACTTTCACTTCGGTGGGGCCTCTGAAGAGTATATTTTGTCCACCGCCCCTTTCTGCTCTGCTTCCTGGCTACCATGAGGTGAGCGGCTTTCCTCTGCCATGCCTCCCTGCTCTGCTCTGCCTTGCCACGGGCCTAAGAGCAATACAACCAGCAACCACAAACTGAAACTGTGGCCCCAAATAAATCTTCACTCTTTTTCAGTCATTTCTGTCAGGCGTTTTGTCACAACAACAAAAAGCTTATGCCCTGGAATTCTACAAAAGTAACCAAATGGAGTTTGGGTTTCTTAACATTCTATAGGCATGTACTTCAGCCAGTCTGTTCCACCTGTTCATCTTTCTCACTTGTTCATCCTCAGGGAGCCTCGGATTGGCTCTGAGTGTTTATCACATACGACTAGTCACTGTGGAGAGCTTCCTTGCCGTCTGCGATGAGGTGCTGTGGATTGGATCTTCAAAGGCCCTCGATGGCCCATGTGTTAGAAGTCTTGGTCACCAGCCTGTGGTGCCACTGGGAAGTGGCAAATGTATTAAGAGTGGGACATAATGAAAGGCCACTGTGTGTGCCTGGGCATGAGGCGTTATAAGCCCAACCCCCTCTTGTTTCTCTCTCCTCCTGGCTGCCATAAGGTGTGCAGCGCCCGGACGCCTGCTTCTGCCGTGATGTTCTGTGCTGCCCCAGGCTCAAGGCAGCCCAGCCGAGTAGCCTAAAGGCTAAAATCTCAGGAACCAGGAGCCCATGGGCCAAAGTCAATCTTTGCCTACACTGAGCTCCTGTTCTCAGAATCTGTCACAATGGAAAACCGACTAACAGCATTTTCCAGGATTAGTGGGTATATTTCCCATCCGAGACTTGAACTCGGCTAAGCTAGTTTCTTTCCGTAGCAAGGAGCATTCATAAAGCACAACCGAGCACTAAGAAAGTTCTTACTGGGTGCTCAGTGTTGTCAGGAAGAGCTAAGTGTTTACTGTCAGATAGGATTGTCTGTATCTCCACCTAGGCAACATAGGCATTTGCATACTGAGGATCTTCTCTGTTAATAAATCATATCTTTCCCCTTTACAAGCAGACTTTTGTCTGATGGCCCAAGAATTTTTCCCTTTAACATCTAGTAACTTTATTATTCTATGTATTGCTGTTGCTAGTTCTGGGTGAATAGTTACAGGTATATGGCATAAACTTTCAACATGTACTTTCAGCTATATATAAGAACATTGGTAATGTCAAGAAAGTATACTTGATTACAGATTTTTTGGCAGTTATTTTATGCTTTGGGATTTTTTTTCCCATTAGGAATATCCACCAGACATTTATTATGTATCTTTGCATAATTACACATTTGTTTCTTTCTCTCAAAGCATTTTTATAACTTTCCTTCAATTTTCATCTGATATTCCCCTTTCATTTCTGTTCTTTCAAAGGCATAATTGGATGTATTTGTTTTTCTTTATATTATTTTTATCTTCATTTCTGAGTTGATTCCACTTCTAATTCTTTTTTTTCCTTAGTTCTAACTCCTCAATTTTGAGGTTTCCCAATTCCCATTTTTTGTTGTCATTTCTTATGCAATTTCTTTAACATCTTTTAATTCATGCTAAAGTAATATGTAATAGTTTTTCCTCTATTCTGAAAGTTTGTCTTTTGGGCATTTTTCCATTGTCCATAGGGATGTTATTCTGCTTATTCTTTTTTCTGTATAGTGATTTTTGTCTGGGATTTAACTTTGGTAATTTTTTGGTCATTTATTTAATCCAAAATAACTTTCCTAAACTTTTGGAAGCAGTCAGAATTTGGGGTACCTTCTCTAACTTAACAATCCTATGACACTCTTCTTTTTGTTGTTTTTATTTAGGAGTGCAAAAATATATTCCCTTTACTTTTCTGGCTCATTTATCCTTCCTCTTTTTTTTCTAGTACTGGAGACTGAACTCCAAGCTTTTGCACTGAGCTACATCCTCAGTCCTTTTTATTTTGACACTAAAACACTACATTGCCTGGGCTGAGCTTGAACTTACAATCTCCCTTCTTCAGCCTTTCAGAGTGCTGAGATTACAGGTGTGCACCAGCTCCTGGCTTATTTGCATGTGTCCCCTCTCTCTCCTTTGTTTCTTTATTGTCCCTGTTCTGTTGAGCATTCTTTTCCCAATAATTTCTTCTCTGTGTAGTGCTTTTGGTGTGTTTGGTTTGGTTTTGCTTTGCTTTGCTTTTGCAGTACTGGGGATCAAACTCAGGACACTGCACTTGCAAGGCAGGTGTGGTGCCTCCGGGCTGAATCCCTGCAGTAGTGCTCTTGGAAGAGTAGAAATCTGGCTGGTTTGTTTGGAATATACCTGGAGATCCTCTAGACACTCTGAAATTCCCTGACATTAAAATGTGCAAAACTTTTTCCAGTTTTAGCTGCTGTCCTTGAACCTTTGAACTTTCTAGTAAGTCTTTCTTGGTCGTTTTCTCCTGTTTTGTTTCTTTTGATGGAGAGTCGCACTATGTAGAACAGACCGGCCTTGAATTCACTATGTACCCCAGGCTGGCTGCAAATTCGAAGTGATCCTCCTGCCTCAGCCTCTCAGTGCTGAGGTTGTAGCTGTGTGTCCCGTGACTGGTTCCGTTGGCAGTTTTGAGGTTCTCAGTTCTACCACTGGCTCATTGTTTCCCTCTACTTCCTACTGTTTAGCCCGATATCACACAGCTCTTGTTGTGACCCATGGTCATTTAGAAACCTTATCACATAATTTTATTATAAGTGTTGTCCATAGATTAATTAGAGAGACTCTTGCTATGTTGTTCAGTCTAGTTTCCAATGCTTGGCTGGGTTCAACAATCCTATCAGAAAGCTAGTCTTTCACCCAGTTGTCCAGGGATTTTTTGATTTTGCTATCTTTGGGCCTCTGTCTGATTTTATGGAGAATTCAGAAAAATTTTATGAACTTTTATGGAAGTTCAAAGACAATCCCCCAGATGAAGGCGACTATGAAAACAGAAGATCTCCGTAGTCAGGAGCCATACATGGTGGGGACTCACAAGGGGCAGAGGGAGCCATAGAGCAAGAAAAAGAAGAGAGCAAAGGGCAAGCAACAGTCCCTGGTTTATTTCTTGGCTTTTTGCGCTGCTGGGAACCAAATCCAGGGCTGTGTGTGCCAAGCAAGCGCTCTACACTGAGCCAGCAGTAATTTTTATTCAAGGTCTACTATGTGCCAGATAGTTTTTTAGTAGATTCTGCATGTAGGATTTGATTTGATTTAATCTAATAATCACTACAAGGTCCTAAATTTAGATCCCAGTCTTCTAAACCCCGTGCTCTTTTGCCTTGGAATTTGCTCTCTCTGAAAGAACAGGAGCCAGTTAAAGTGCCACAGAGCAGTTTGTTTCAGCACCTGGGAGACTCGTGAAGTTCTTTGTTTTTGCCAAAATGATATTGTGTCGTTGGACCTTTGCCATAAGGTCATGGAAATTATTCAAATGGAAAAGGTGACAGAGATAAAAATGAAAGCATAGGAAAAAATGTATTTACCAAAATAGGTATATTTAATAAAGATGTTATTATCAAATCAGGAGATTCAAAAGCTATAGAACAGAACCCAAGAAGTTACTAATTTAAACCGAAGGAAATGGTAATTTGACAAGTATGAATTTAAAAATAGCTTGGTGAAAATTCTGACTTATTAAGGTTGATTATAATGATGATAAAAATAATGATACCAAAATTGTTTTTCAACTACTGGGTGTGGAAGCCAAGGCCTCCAGAGTGTACTGTATCCCCAGCGGCCTCATCCTTTTTTGTCTTTTCCTTTAATTTTTTTTTTTTTTTTTGAGACAGGGTCTTGCTTTGTAGTTCAGGCTGTCCCTGAGCTCACTATGTAGCCCAGGCAAATCTCGAACTCAGCAATCCTCCTGTCTCTGCCTCCCGAGTGCTGGGATTACAGGCATGAGCCACCATGCCCAGCTTTTCCTTTACTTTTTAACAGGGTTTTCTTAAATTGACCGAGCTGAATTTAAACTTGCCATCCTCCTGCCTCAGGCTGACAGAGTGCCAGGATTACAGGACTACACCACTAAGCCCACTTAAATCTAAAACTTGATCATACACCATACACTATTTTAGACCTTTTACACTTTAAATATATTAATTGTTTAAATATGCATAACAACTATAATATTATTATATCCATTTTATAAATGATAACATTAAAACCCAGTGTGACTATAAATTTGCCTGGTGCCACATAGCTAATAATTAACAGCAGTAGGATTGAAACCCAGATCAGTGTGAATTCTGAGCCTCCCAAAACATTCCTCCTTTATAACTCTGTTCTCCATAGTTCTGTATTTGAATTTGTTTTTTGTTGCTGTTGTTGTTGTTTTGGTTTTTTTTTGAGACAGGGTCTCACTCTGTAGTTCAGGCTGGCCCTGAGCTCACTATGTAGCCCAGGCAAGCTTCAAACTCAGCAATCCTCCTGCCTCTGTCTCCCGAGTGCTGGGAATACAGGCGTGAGCCACCACACACAGCTGCATTTGAATTTCTATTCTCTAATATCTAGTTCAATAACTATAAGCAACTTTAAAATTAAAGATTTTTTTAAATAAAATGACCAGATAATTGTACAATCTGTTGTTTAAAGGTCTCCTAACAAAGAAACACTAGAGCACAGTGGCACAAGAATGTTGTCCTAGTTACTTAGCAGGCTGCTCATTAATTCAAGCAAGATTCCATCTCAAAAAACAAAAATAAAACTAGAATCAGAAATACTTGAGCCTATTTACTTAAAAAAAAATCAGAAGCATAACAAGGGTACCCTACCACCACTATACCTGAACAGGGAATATATATTAATTTAAGTGTTTTAATGTTTTGCATTTCACATGGCTATTTACTTAAAATGTCAAAGGGATAAAAATATTGATATATGCAACGGGAAGACACAGTTGATCATATCAATAAATGCATTAAGTATTCTGGAATCAATTTAAATTGAAATATAGTTGTTTTATTTTTTAAATGCTTAAATTTTAGTAGAAAAAATAAAAGTTTACTGGAGAACAATGACATGTTCTTTTTCAAAGAGACTAAAGACATCAATTTTTAGAAGTTTTAGTATAGTCGTGAGCCACATAAGGTTTTGACCTATGGAAGGGGACATATAAGTCCTGGGCCAGAGATTTAGCTCAGCGGTTCTAGCGACTGCCTAGCAAGCACAAGGTCCTGAGTTCGATCCCTGTAACCATGTACAATGCTGGGTGTGGTGACTCATGCCCAGCAGCAATCAGTACCACATACCACAGTGCCAGCGTGTTGGCTCAAGGCTGTAATTCCAGCACTCGGGAGGAGTGCTGAGTTGGAGGCTTGCCTGGGCTATATAGTGAGCTGAGGGCCAGCCTGAACTACAAAGCAAGAGCCTGTCTCAAAAAAAAAAAAAAAAAAAATCAGTCATCGCCATTAGCAAATTTAAAAAACAAAATCTGCAGCCTGTGCCAGAAGGCCCAGCTGGACTGAACACATGCAGGACACAATTCCCTTGCCCTGAGCCTGGGACCAATCAGAAAGTGCTATCTTCAAATTTTTATTTACATTTGACATGGAACCAAACAGAGGTTTGATAGGACAGCTGAGATCTGCCATCCGGCAGAGGAATGGGAAATACAAAAGACCTTCACTATTAACCTCAAGGCCATGGTGGCCTGCTGTCACTATACAGACCAGCGTCTTTTTCACCTCCAACAAATGTAAACCCTCCCTACGTTTTTCACACGTCTTGTCTGATTGTTTTGTTCTGGACACCAAGACCCCAGAGAGAATCTTTAGTGGGCTCTGAAAGCTGCCAACATTCATCCTTGCGAGCCAGCCAGGCGATAATCACAGTTTTGTTCAGGTACAGTTTCTGTTTCTCAGAAGTCTAGACTTGAGCTAAGCAGGCCTTTTTCTTTTTGGTTCTTTCTCCCAAGAGAACCCAACTCCCTTCCGTTCTCTTCTCTCCCACCCAGGCTTTCCTCTGTCATAAAACTCAAATCCTTTAATTTTTTTCTGATGTTTCTAGTTCTTAGGGAGAGGCAGAGAGCTGGAGGGTGAAGAATTAATGGAAGCTGGGAAGCTCAGGAAAATTTCGCCTACACCCTGGAAACAGCTCTCTGTGTGAACCAGTGGGTGGGGGATGGGGAAGAAATGTGCGGCCACTGTTTTCCTGGCCAGTTTGTCACTCATTTCAGGTGTGATTTGGCTAAGAACAGACAAGGTGTCTGCTACTGGCACAATCACAAAATAAACCACGTAGCCATGTGTCTGTGTGCGTATATGCCCAAATGTTTAATATACCTCATTCATTTCTTTATTTTTGTTCTTCTCAATACTTTTTCAGCTTTCTCATTCCTTTGGGGGAAGTAGCTATCCATAATTTGGTCTTCTGTTTGAGTAGCCACCTATCTTTTTTTTTTTTTTTTTTGAGACAGGGTCTCGCTTTGTAGTTCAGGCTGGCTCTGCGCTCACTGTGTAGCCCAGGCAAACCTCGAACTCAGCAATCCTCCTGTCTCTGCCTCCCGAGTGCTGGGATTACAAGCGTGAGCCACCACGCCCAGCACTGTGGTATGTGGTATTGATGGCTGGTGGGCGTGAGTCTCCATGCCCAGCATTGTATGTGGTTTCCAGGGATCAAACTCAGGACCTTGCGCTTGCGAGGCAGGCGCCGGAACCACTGAGCTAACCCTCCGGCCCAGTAGCCACCTATCTTAACCTTCTCTTTTTGTGCTCCAAATCTCATTTGTCATCCCCCCCCACCCCGTGGCCTTTTATCTCTAGATATCCTTCATGAGTCATTTTCTCAGATC
This sequence comes from Thryonomys swinderianus, assembly GCA_004025085.1. NCBI lineage: Eukaryota > Metazoa > Chordata > Mammalia > Rodentia > Thryonomyidae > Thryonomys > Thryonomys swinderianus. The sequence goes on from PVIC010039049.1 coordinate 12,363, forward strand.
TCTGTATAAGATCTAAGGAATCCACCTCTGTCCACCTTTCCACCGTGTTTGGCTACAAGTTCCTGACTGACATGTGGGAGAGGCATCCTAATTCACCCTTTGGTCATGTGGGTTGGCCATGTTCTCCATGTTTGTCTGACATGTTTTTTTCCAGGTGACCCTCATGGACACAAGGAAATCTCACCCTTGTAGATAAGAGTTAAGGTCTCGGCCGGAGGGTTAGTTCAGTGGTTCCAGTGCCTGCCTCGCAAGCGCAAGGTCCTGGGTTCGATCCCCGGTAACCACATAAAATGCTGGGTGTGGAGACTCACGCCCACCAGCCATCAATACCACATACCACAGTGCCAGGGCTGGTGGCTCATGCCTGTCATCCCAGCACTCGGGAGGCAGAGGCAGGAGGATTGCTGAGTTCGAGGCTTGCCTGGGCTACATAGTGAGCTCAGAGCCAGCCTGAACTACAAAGCGAGACCCTGTCTTAAAAAAAAAAAAAAAAAAAAGAGTTACTGTCTCCAATTTCAAGAAAGTATGGGTGTCCTCCTTGTTTCTGTTCTAAGTCTGCTTAAATACCCTCTGTATTTCTCCTTTTCTTTTTTTTTCTTTTTTTCTCAAGTGGTTAGCTGGTCTCTAAGGAGTTATAGTGGGGACCAAACTATGAAGAGGTCCAAGGAAAAGGTACAAGTGCTGCTATAAACATGGGTGCACATGTTGCTGTGATAGGAATCTTGTAATTCTTTTGTGTATATCCCAAGCAGGGGAATACTCATAAGTGAAATAAATAGGTCACAGATGTGCAAATATCATATAGTTTCTCTGATATGAGAAACTGAAGTTACTATTGTGAAATAGTAAATATTCAAAGGGTAATGGGACTTAGGGGTAAATAATGAAGAAAGAAAAAAGATGTTAAAAAAAAGGAAACAACGCTTGTGTATATAGGGGTGGGGAGGAGGTAGGGTGAATAGGGGAGGGGGCAAAATGAGAATTAAGTTGTGTCATATACTGGTACAAATTCTCAATGTGGAGTGTAATTGTGATGTGTATATATAATGTACCAATAAAAAAAAATAAGACAGGCCAAAATTATGACTGTCCCAAAAATCATCACTTTAAGCACATTCAAGTCATCCAAAGGAAAACCCAAGGCCAATCAGGGAAACAGTCCTTGCTTGAAATGTACGGAACCTGGACACCATGCAGGTGACTGCACCAAGCCACGGCCCGTGTCCTGCTCCATGTGTCAGGTGGCCAATGTGGCTGACTCATGGCCCCGGAGGATTGACTGTCTGTGCTATCAGAGAGGGTGTAAACCAGCCAAAACCCTCCCCTCCCACTCTGATGAAGAGGACTGAGAGGGCCCTGGGGAAACTGCAATGCTCTGTCCCTGGACATCTCCACGTCCTGTAAGAAACCCTGGGGGCCCCTGGATATTGTGAGTAGGCAAATCCAACTCTCTGTTTTAACTTCCTTCTCCAGAAAGGCCTCCCCTAGCTCTATACCCATAATTGGGGTTGAGAGGTCTATACCCTTAGAACTTCTCTGACATGTCAAATTGAAGCTCAAATGTTAAACCCTGAGGTTTTAATTGTCCCATGGCGTTCTATTCCCTTACTAGGAACAGATTTGCTAGTAAAATTGGGGGCAGTTCTCCAATTCTACCAAAGACCAAAGTGGATTTTACCTGTTGGGACTCTGTCAGGCCTCCCTGACCTAATTAGCCAACAGATAGATCTTGCTAATGGTACCATGGAATACTTGGGAGGGCAAACTCAACAATGGCAGTAATTATGAAACTAAACGATCCAAGCCAATTTCCCAGCCAAAAGCAATATCCAGTCAAAGAGTCCGTAAAACCCACCAGTCTTTTATAGACAGGTTTCTCAAATACGGCCTTCTCTAGCTTTGCCAATCTCCCTGCAATACTTCCATTCTCCCATAGTAAAACCCTCAGGAGACGGTGCGCGGTACAAAATTTCCGCCTTGTTAATGAGTCACTAACTCCACTCCACCCACCAGAGTCAGATTCAAGTACAATGGACCCTCAAGTTGTGACCAGCCTGACATACAAATGACTTGAGTTAATTAGGCTAATGGAAGATTCATCTGCCCCCTGTTATCTCTAACATATTCCCAGGAAAACATCCAGATCTCAGCTGTACTGACTTACAACCACTTTGAGTTACAACCAGCCCTCAGAACCAATCAATCATAAATCAAGGGTCCACTGTACAATCCTCTCCCAGTACCAAGAAAACACAATTGGATCTCAGTCTAAAACCTCAAAAACACTTTTTCTTCTCTTCTGCTCCACCCAGATTCCCCATTCGTTTGCATTTGAATGGGAAAAAAAATCCTATTTCAAAGGAAAAACAACACTAAACCTGACATTCTCCCCCAGAGCCTTAGGGCCAGCCCTCACCTTTTTGTTTAGGGATTGGGAAAGGGCTTCTTTTCTCATCTTTAGTAGACACAAATCCTTATTCTCTTTTTTATGTGTTTTGTCCAATTCTTTGTTCAGGATACTAAGAAATTGAAAGAATCTCTGCAGGATACCAAAAAGTGGTAACATTAACATGTACAAATTAAAATGGTAAGTAGAATATAAATGTAATATAGAGGTTTGTTTATGTAAAATCAGTTGCAAGAGCACAATTTGAGCCCATGAGCATGTTACAAAATTATATAAGGAATGTTTATTATCTAGGTCAGAAAAGGACTTTGACTGATTAAATGATATAATATTCATTAGATTTTTATATGAAATACAAATAATTACAGCAATGAGGTGTAACTTTTTTTTTTTCTTTTTTTTGAGACAGGGTCTCACTTTGTAGTTCAGGCTGGCCCTGAGCTCACTATGTAGCCCAGGCAAGCCTGGAACTCAGCAATCCTCCTGTCTCTGCCTCCTGAGTCCTGGGATTACAGGCGTGAGCCACCACGCCCGGCCGGCACTGTGGTATGTGGTATTGATGACTGGTGGGCGTGAACCCCTACGCCCAGCATTGTACATGGTTACTGGGATCAAACTCAGGGCCTTGCGCTTGCAAGGCAGGTGCTAGAACCACTGAGCTACATCTCCGGCCCTTTTTTTTTTTTTTTTTTGCAGTGCCAGGGATCAAACTCAGGCCTTTGTGCATCCAAGGTTGGCATGGTACCACTTGAGCTAAATCTCCAGCCCTGATGAGGTGTAACTTTTTTTTTTTTGAGACAGGGTCTCGCTTTAAAGTTCAGGCCGGCCCTGAGCTCACTATATAGCCTAGGCAAGCCTCAACTCAGCAATCCTCCTGCCTCTGCCTCCTGAGTGCTGGGATTACAGGTGTGAGCCACCACACCCAGCACTGTAATATGTGGTATTGATTGCTGGTGGGTGTGAGTCTCCACACCCAGCATTGTATGTGGTTTCCGGGGATCGAACTCAGGACCTTGCGCTTGTGAGGCAGGCGCCGGAACTGCTGAGCTAAATCGCCAGACTGAGGTGTAACTTTAATAGAGCACTTACTATATTTATCAGACTTTTTCCTATGTGATTTTACATGCATTAGTTTCATTTGATCCCTCTAAAAATCTCATGTGCTGAATACTATTTTTAGGTTTTGTCGTAGAGCTGAAGAAATCGAGGCACAGAATAGTAAAATAACTTATTCCAAGTTACACAGCCTCACTTGTCTGTTCTCAAGTGACACAATCATTCTTTACAATACCTTAGATGTTTACTTTTTGCTAATTGCTAAAATCAGTTCCTAAATTCTGTGATTATATATCTCTTTATCTATATAGTGTTACCACTTACTTCTCTAGTGAAAAAAAACCCTGAAAATTTCAAAAGAAGTCCAAATAATGAATTATTGAGTAAATAACTCAAAGGTAGAGATAGAGCTATATTTTCTAAAAAGCTTATTTAGGGAGGTAAAAATAATAATGAGGGGAATGTTGATAGTGTGGGACATTATGCTGGAGTGGGAGAAGGGAGAAGTCTCTACCTTTCTCTATTTATAGTGATGACATAATAAACATATTCTTGAATTGAAAGATGGATTGTTTTTCACCTCTCCCAGGACACACACACACACCCCTCACACCCCACTCATTCCCACATTCATTGTGTCATAGTATTGACCCACTGGCCCCACTAATCCTGATGTTTCAGGCAAATCAAGTCAATCTCTCTCAGAGAATTTTAGAACCTTTAAGAGGAAATGTCCTCAAAGAATGGAAAGCCAACCAAACCATGTATTGTAAAGGAAGAGATTTTCCCAGTTTGACTGGCTGCAAAGCTTCCTTAGGAAAACTGCCCTGAGGGAAATCTAACCTGTGTGGCTCTTTACTGAGGCTTCTTCGGATCAATTACTCCTTGTTTTCATTTAAAGAACTCCGTGAACAGGAAGCCAAGCAGCTATTTAAAATACCTTTTAAAATCGAGGGAAATTATCAACATATCAACAGTCTTGTTCCCCAAGTAAAAAATGCTAAAGTAAGAAAAAAATGGTTAAATTCAGCGCCAGGCTCCTGGAACCAGTGTCGACAATGTGACTATACAGGAGCAGCATGTATGTGAGGGAACCCTGTGAACCATGCACTCAGGGTTTAGAATAAACCCATGACTCCTGTTCCAGAACAGCCTTAAAGCAAAGACTTAAAAGCTTTCATCATTAGACTAATTGTAACTCACTTGATCCTCTAATGTAACCAAATCTTTGCAGCTACTTTCCCAAACCATTACTGCTCACATTCAGCATACTGGTCTGTCCACCATTAAATATTCATTGGCTACAGTGCTTTCTGGAAAGAAAACAAAGCAGTTACTTTCTTGCTTTATATTGATTATGGGTTTGTCCTTAGGAAAAGCTTTTAAGAACTTTAATAGTTTTGCATGATACTTAGGTTTGCCCTGTGTTTAGCAAATATATTTCTTTGCTATTATTCAGTAAAAGAATATGAGAACCTCAGATTGTT
>PVIC010039050.1:0-17317 GCA_004025085.1 Thryonomys swinderianus
GCTGGGTGACACTTTCAGGTCCTGTGGTATTTCTGAAAGGTCATAGCATAGGGATAGTTAGTTCTTTGGAGAGGATTTGAAAACGGCTGCACCAACTACATCTATTTCATGTTTTCAACCCAAATTAATTGCTTTAAGGATTCTGGCCTGAACTATCTGACTTTCTTATAAGGAATATTTGTGTAAACCTGAGAAGTTGTCTGTCATCTCTTGACCTGAACTGCTCCCACAGAAAGCCCTTCCTTGTTACAAACAAGGTTATGCCTTTCTCAATTATAGCCAATTTCAAAGCAGGAGTTTAACTAATGTTTAAATCCATATTAAGTTTAACTATAAATAGATGAGTATATAACATTCAGTCCATGCCCAAATGATTTATGGAATACAAGCCTGCTGGAATATTGGCGTTTAAGTCCAAAGTGAAAGAGGTTCTACAGTCACAAGGACAACCTTCGTCCAAAAGCCATTGCTAAGCATTAGTTAGGCAGTTAAGATTAACATGGGAGAACACAGACCTCCATTAGTCACTCATCAGCAAACACAGAAAACTAGGAGCTACATTATGGCTCGTTGGTGTATTTTTCAGAGGGAAAGAGTGGAACCAAACAAAGGCTGAGAAAGAACAGCCTGGGGTCACACAGCCAGCCAAATTGCTGAGCTATTGGGTATGAAGTTCTTCATTTTTAATCCATTGCACCAACAGGCTTTTCAAGGAATGAGAAGACATCAAACACTAATTCTGTAATTTCAAACTTTAGCATGCATCAGAATCAGGGAGTTTGTTAAAGCATAAATCTCTCTGCCTTCTGATTTAGAATTCCTGATTGGTAAGGCTGTGGTGGGATGCTGAGAGTTTTCATTTCTAACAATCCCCAGCTCATACCCATGTTGGCAGGCCAGGGATCACAGGTTGAAAACAATTGCACTATCAGAATTTATTCTACACTGGATCTTCGGTGGCACTCATGCATGGAGCCTGCCCCATCTTGCTAGCAGAGGCAGGGGAATATTATTGCTAGAAGCACAAAGCTCAGCTTTCATGCTTGGAAAGAGAATGTTAGAGGTAAATATCAAGGAAGTAGGTCTCAAAACAGGGCTTCTGAGGAAGAAATCTGAAATTGCAAAGAGCAGGACAAAATACGGGTAGTACATCTGACTCAAGGTCAGAAATGCTGAGCTCAGTAAGACCAATGTTCAGAATTTCAACTCTGACTGTTCCAACAAGTCTGCTTTCCTTTTGCCTCTGATAACTAAGTGAGAGATTTTCATGGCAGGCAAATGCTGAACACTCAGGAGCAAAGGCAAAAAATTAAAATAGGCTCATTGTTTTGTTGTCATTCTCAGATACCCATACAAGAAACGTCTTCCTGGTGGGGACTCCCAATGAATACCCAGGCACAATCAGACCGCAGGAATGCCTTAGGCCACACTCTCCTTTCCAGCATTTTCAATCACTCCTGAAATCTGGCAGCTGAGAATGGCTACACTGTAGTCTAGGACATTTCCCCATTAACTGTAGGACTGAACAATCACATGACATTTTAAGGCCTTTAGTTTCCTTACCAGGAGAAGAAGAATAAAATGGTATCTTCCTAGTCCAGTTAATTCAAAAATTAAGTTATGTGTGGAATGCTAGATACTTGTAGTGAGAGTTCAGCAAAATCTATACGTCACTCACGCCTGTAATCCCAGCACTCGGGAGGCAGAGACAGGAGGATTGCTGAGTTCGAGGCTTGCCTGGACTACATAGTGAGCTCAGGGCCAGCCTGAACTGCAAAGAGAGACCCTGTCTCAAAAAAAAGAAAAAAATCTATACATCACGTATGTCTCTCAGTCTCTCATCCTCTTTGACTTGTGCCACCACCAGAGGGTGTCGTGAGCGTCATGCTGCACTTTTGTAAAACAAGCAATAGCTGACAATGATGACACACGAGACAGAGAAGTGTCCTTTACTTTAGGTATTAGAATGCCTAATACCTAAAGGAAAAAAGGAAAAGGAATAGACTGTGTGTATGATGTGCGTGCGTGCATGCGTGCATGCGTGTGTGTGTGTGTGTGTGCACGTGCGCAGGTGTGTATGTGAGTCAGAGGAGGGGGAGGGAGAGAAACCAGGAGATGTGAGGAGACAGAGAGAGAGATTTGGAATTAACTGGAACAGAAAAGAAGCCATTAGAAGAAAATGTAGTGAAGGACAAACTATGGAAAAATCTATAATGCCATTGTGCCAAAGTTAATTTCTGAAGTTTCTACAAATATCCTATGGGTATATTAGATTTGTACCTTACGGAAAATGGAATTCAGAGTGTATAACTGCTCTGTGCTTTCTTCTATAGATGTACATTATATTCAAATAGTCCCTTTTAAAGTACTAGAATAATTAAGAAAGATCCAGAAAGGTGGTGACATAGTTTTTAGTATTCTTGTATGTATAGTATAAATATGTATTCTTTGAAGATAGATTTTTGTTTGTTTCTTTCTTTTTTAGGACAGCTAAAATTCATCCAGAAAAAAAGTTGTGGCAGAGAAATGATCTGTGTTCGCTAAAATCTCTTTCTTCTTTCCTCTGGACTAAATCTTAGACTTGATTAGGTTTTCAAACTCCTTCGTATTTAGCTGAAGTCATGTGATTTTATCTGGTCATAGGAAGGTGATCAGCAGTAATAAATAGTACTTCAAGTCTGGACCAGGAAAGTTTTCCATGTAAGAATTGAACATTGAAATCTGAAAACACCAAATCCAAAGAGCGCCAAAATTTGAAACTCTTTGAGTGCTAATATTCTGCAACAAAGGGAAAATTCCATACCATTCAATTTTGTTTCATGCAAAAATCATTAAAAATATGATATGCTATCTTCAGTTTTCTTACGTCACCTTCAGTCTCCTCAAAGTTACTGTAATTTTCACTGTAGAAGCATTTCACTTCTTTATAAGATAAATGTAAACATCGTATACTATAAACATGCAAACCTGCTTTCCAGTCAGATGTAAGTTTTAAAATTTGAGGCAACAAGAAACAAAAAGGATTGAATCATTAAAATTGACTGTTAGGCCAAGGATTTGGCTCAGTTTTTCTGGCACCTGCCTTGCAAACACAAGGTGCTGAGTTCAAACCCCAGTACTAAAGAGAAAAAAAAATTGACTGTCAGTTTAATTAATGCCAGGTCTGAGGAGAGTGCTGTAGAATTCAGTTGGGTAGTATTGTTTTTGGTTAAGTATAATTTGACTTTGAAATAAATCCTGAAGGGCGTGGATTGGATGTTCAGAAATAAAACACTCATATTAGGATGTGTTCATTATGGTGTTTGTGTTTTAAAGGTTTATTTTCACATAACAAATATTGTAAGTATGATAACAGGGATGGTGCCTGTCTTGTTCTTGATTGTATAATATAACAACATCTCACACACCCAATAAAACTTAATTGACTCAATTCCGGACGTGGTGGCTCACGCCTGTCATCCCAGCACTCGGGAGGCAGAGACAGGAGGATTGCTGAGTTCGAGGCTCGCCTGAGCTACATAGCGAGCTCAGGGCCAGCCTGAACTACAAAGCAAGACCCTGTCTCAAAAAAAAAAAAAAAAAAAAAAAAAAAAAAAAAAAAAAAAAAAAAAAAAAAAAAAAAAAAAAAAAAAAAAAAAAAAAAAAAAAAAAAAAAAAAAAAAAAAAAAAAAAAAACCAACTTAATTGACTCAATAACAGTGAGGCCCTGAGTTCAACCTAGCATATATATAAATAAATTAATGATTAGCACAGGACAACTTTGAAGAAATGCTTAACTCTTGTTTTGACCAAGGAAGGAAACTTCTCTTAATTTCATATATTAGATTAAAATAGTTAAATGAATAAGCATAAAAATCAGCCTGAAATTTTAAAATTGAAAAAGTGTAATTTTGCTCTACTGTGAATCCAGCTGTTGCAAGAAATCTATAAGTGCTCTCATTTGTTAATGCTCTCATAGTTTATTCTAAAATAAATTAAAAAGCTCTGAGGTATCCTCTTGTGAGATATTGACATTCTACTTTTGCTGTGCACAGAGTTTCCCAAAAGCTGCTAAAATTAATTTCTGAACCCTACCCTTTAGATTGCAATTGCCAAGAGGAAAAACAGAATAGAAATGTGTATTAGAACTAATGAACTAAGAATGTTTCCATATTAGTAAAGTCCCCTAATAGTTAATTTCACTGAATAAAATAATATGGCATAGAAAAAATGGAAACACACAAAGTAATTTCATTCTGAGTCTGACATAAAACAATAGTGAAACACTTCACGGCGAGATAATTTGATTTATTAATTTGTGCTTTGAATCCACTGCTACAGAATAGGCAATAGGGTGAAGATTATTATGTTTCATTCTCAGTATTCCAGACATTCCCTACTTCCTTCCAAGAATTAAAAAAAAAATCCTCTTTGTCTCAGTTGAAATTGTTGCCTTATTTTAGAAATAAAAGCAAATTCCTTGAAGAAAATCTCTCCCTCTGGCTCCCCCTCCCCCACTCTTAATCCTGCCCCTTCCCCTCCCCCTTCCAGGAAGGCGGACCAGTACTTCACTTGGAGGGAGAGAGATGAGTGTTTGTCAAAGAGAAGGGCCACAGCAAGTGGATGGAAACGTTTCAGCAAGAAACTTGGGAAGCCGTCCGAGGAAAGGAAACTGAAATCTTGATGTGTAGCAAGACATTACAACCCACGATCCTGACCTCTTTCTCACTGTCTCCCCAGATCCTCAGCAATCTGTGGAGTGCTTCTAGGAGGTGAGACAGAGTGCTGATATGATACCACATCTCTTTCGGATTCTTTTTTCCAAGAAGACTTGAAAACTGCAGAGCTGTGAGGCTTCGGGGATCAGGGCAGTGGGCGTTTCAGAATTTCTTGATTACCTGTATGGGCTGGAGATCAATGGGTCCTTCCTTGTTTAATTTAAGGGTGAGGGAGGGACCAAAATCAAAGAGGAAATGTAAAGGGGGATAAAAAGAGTAGCTTGTAATAATGAATGAGATTCAATTTCCCTCCAGACTTAAAGTTACATTTCATGTGATTGAAGGAACATAAAGAAATACAAAATTTCTTTGACTTTGAATTATAGTGGCAGTAAATTCATACTTCTTACACATTTGTAATATTATCTATATGATAGGATATATAAACCAATAATGTATTTTATTTAAAATAAGTTAAGACTATTCTTGACCTCAAAGGCAATTCTTAAAGCAAGAAATGCATGCATGAACAGAAATTTTCATTCAGTAATGAATTAATATCAAAGCTGTTTCAAGTTACTGGTGCCATTTTCAAGTTAAATAGTCTAATTGTAATTCAGTTGAATAGAAGAAAAAAGGATAAGAATATATAGTGTTATTTAAAGTACATGCTACTGATAGATTTAAGGATAATAACACATTCTTTGAGACCTAAATAATAACACATTCTTTGAGAGCCTAAAATGTATATAAAATGATGGGATTTTGATATATTCAGTGATAAAATGGAAACTTGAAGATATTTCTCTTTACTGAAAGCTACATATTTTTATTAACCATTTACTTAGTTTCCAATGTCAGGCACTTCATTAGTGTCTCTCACTGTTACCCCCTTCTTGGGAATCAACACACTTTTTGTCTATACAGTTTTGTCTATACAGTTCTTCCACTGGAGTTCTTTTTGTCTATACAGTTCTTCCACTGGAGCAGGTACTCTCCTGAACCTCTGATTTGAAGCATGGTTTTGTAAAGCGGTTTGACCGTTGGAGAGCTAATGGGTAAACTAGCATTAAATATACCCTCTGGGAGAACTTACTGTGTGCCTGGCTTTCATACCAGGAGAAGCTGCATCCCAAAACTGTTTTAAGATGTATGAAAGCTGGAGGTCAAAACAGAACTCAAACTACAGCCTGAATCCAAGCCTTGTTGAATTCAGCCTGAGCAAGCCAGATCCAGCTGACCTGAAGAGATAGGAGTAAGAAATAAATATATACTGGAAGCCACTGAGTTTAGATGGTTTATCGCAATGTTATGTTATATGTAGGAGGCTGAAACATCAGTCCATTCTTCCCTGTTCAGATTATAGAGTGGTGTGTTAAATATTCAGGGTAGTAAGACCTTCTTCTTTAATTTCCATTATGTAGGAGCATGAGATTTTTATACACTGTTATTCCAATTCCTTACCGAATAAACTTTCAGATGAAAGTTTCACAATGTAAACAGAATTTATTTTAAGAAATATTTTATGACTGTGGGAGGGAGAAATGAAACATTAATAAGATACTATTCCAGGGTAAAATAGGTAGATAACCAACTATTAGAATATAGAAAGATAATATACTTTTGGAGATGGACAAACAATGTGTTATGTTTGTCCCTTACATTAGCCCTTAAACACTGTTATGATTTTAGTGGAATATAAGAATAAAGGTTTTTTTTTTCAGTGTGAAGTTCATTAATTCATAGTTTTATATTTTTCTCACTGAATTCATATTTTCAAAGTATTTTCCATGAACCTGGTATTAATGATAAACTAATAAAGAACATAATCATGATGTCAGGTTACTGCAAATGTCAAGAAGAACAAGCAGAGATGGGATAGAGATCAAGTCCCCTTGATAAGTGGGTCCAGCTTAAGTGCAAGGGGCTAAGGAGTGAACAATCGTGAGTCTAGAGACCTTTGCAACTTTGAGATAAGCAGAAACCATTGCTATTGTATTATCTGTCCCAGAAAACATTCCAGCCAGTGTTCAACCCACAAGTCAAACTGGACATAAATTGGTGCTAGGGAGAGTCTTCAAATATGGTAATGCTTGGGCAGAGCATTATTTTCCAGGAAAAAATATTTATAGGGCAGATCTACAGAGCCCTTACATCCAAGTCATGGGACATTTTGGATTGGTGACTGATTGGCCTTGGCTTGGCTGACGCGCCAGAGGAGGAAGGTAATAAACTAGATAAAACAGTTTTTAGTTTTGATAGCTAATAGTGAACAAATTGTTAAAGAAATTGGCAAGAAGCTAAAAAGTTTATTGGCTTCTACCTCAGTGCCATTGAACATGCCACTCAAAGCTTAGTAGCTTGATAATCGTAATCACATTATTTTTCAAGAGTCACTAGTAACTTATAATAGTAATCACGTTATTTTTCAAGAGTCACTAGGGGAGCTCTGTGGTCCTGCTGATTGGCTCTACCCTGGGCTCATTCACACCTCCACTCTCAGCTGCCGGCCTGGGCTCTTCAGCCTCTTGGCCAAGACGATGGGCTCTCTCAGCTCTGCTCCAGGAGGCTCTATCATCTGCCAGGCCACCTGGGGCCTTTGCTGTGGTAACTGGGCAGGAAACACATAGCATTATTGGAGGCCAGGGCTTAGGGGAGGTTTGCTTCGTGTTTGCCACATTCTTCTGGCCACTGTGCTGAGGGTTACTCAGACCCATTGAGATGCGAGAGCTGGTGAAATTGTCCCAACTTCCAGGTGGGAGGAAATGCCAGTCATGTTGTACAAGAGACAAGCATAAGGAAAGGAGGAGAACCAGGCCACATTGGCAGTCCATCTATTTCAATCCTGAGTTTCCTATTTCACAGTGGGCCACGGGTTTGGGATTTTAACACCTCAGTCCCATCAATAATCGAATTATTCTACTTGGAGAGAGGAGTGTGTGTACTGAAATGTATTGTCTAAGTATGATCACCTGCATACCAAATGATAGAATTAGGACTGTAGTTCTGAATGTTCCTAAAGCATACACTCTCTGTCTTCCTCGACCTTTGATTTCTCTTTTTCCTTCAAATATCTTATCAGCTGAGACAGAATCAACTTCACCACCCCAGGAATCAAAAGAGCGAGGTGAGGAGGTTATGCGGTTTGAGACGGGCACAGCTAGCCAGGCCCGTGCTGGGAGTACCTGGCTGGAATGAAGGGTGACCTGAATTTGCTGGTGAAATGCTCCTTTCCTAACAGAGTTGGTGCTACCATGCTGGGGAGTGGTCATTGCCCAGGCTTTCTGGTTTAATGAAAACTAATAAGCTTTAGTTCTACATGGACAACATTGTGGGACAGCAGAAAATGAGTGTGACTTCTGGGAAGGTTATCTTCAGGTGGAATGTCTGCATTACATTTTAATGCCCTCAGATCAATGTATGCGAGTGGTGATAGGATGGAAAGAGAAAGACAGTGTTACAGGCACAAGACTGGTGGTTTGCAGAACTCAAGTCCATTGGGCTTCTGTGATGGGAACTGATAAGTAGATTCCAATGTAATGCTAGCTCAGTTATTTCTTATTTTTCTCTCTGCTGTGCTGTTCACTTTTGGCATCACTTTGTGGACAATTTCTGGTACATGTACACATAAAGCAAATGTTTATTGAGTTATGAAGATGAGGATATATCCTGATGCAGGCAGCACTCAGGATTAAATCATTATAAGCTCATGGTAGATTAAATAGGAAAATGTCAAACATTGTCACCATGTCTGGTTAAGAAGTGACGGAAGCTCCAATCACACATCACAACTTTTCATCACCGATACAGAGAACAGCACTGATTGCTGTGTAGTCTGTAAACTACCAGATGAATAGGCATTGCTTGTGCTTGCATTCAGTCAAATCTGTAAGCTCCCTCACGATGTCCATCACCAGCAAAACTGAACATTTGAGTAGGAGTTATTGTTGCTACTTGCAATAAGGTTGAAGACAAGTAGTGGCAGCAACACTTAATTCTTTAGTAAGAATTCACATTCTCAGGCCCTGCTCTAGACCTTTTGAATCAGAATCTATAAAGGAAAGGTCCAGAAATGTGTTTGCCATTAAGAGCTCTAGATAATTCTCATGTATGCTAATGTTTGAGAAGCAGTGAATAGAAAGCTTTATGTCTTTGACATCACTGATAACATCAGTAGCACATGAGATCCCTTTGATATTCCTCTGCTTTCTGTCATGTGAGCTGAAGTTGATTGTCTCTGGAACAAACATAGTTGAGTTCTTTTACTAAAGAATAAAGGGAAATTGGTACAAATGTGGACAGATCGTGAACCACTCCCCCTTTCCCCCCTTATATTATCCCTTTCTTTCTCACATAGACATTTTAAATTGCTGAATAGCATTTTAGGGTTATTTACATAATGGTTCAGAATATCTGTAGATCAGTAAGGTTTGGTGTTAATTTTCACACTACCTTTTACACAGCTGAAGATTGGTCAAGTTCTTCTCAGCAAGTGCACTATTGTTATTACTGCATAGGATTGTTGAAAGGATCCCAAAGGAAAATCATATATATTCACTGAGCACATGTTCCTCCCATGCTGTATTGGTCATTTTTCTGTTGCTAGAACAAAATATGTGACATGAATGATTTAGATGCAAAGAGGTCTATTTTGGCTCATGATTTCAGAGGTTTGGGTCCATGGTTAGCTGACTCCAGGGCAGAAGCCTCATGGGATAAGCATGGCTAGAGGAAAGCTACTCATATAACAACTGGAAGCAGAAGTAGAAGTGAACAGGAGGAGGAAGCCAGGAACCAATCATAGGCCTTAAAGTCATGCTTCCACATCATACCCAGACTTTCCTAGAAATATGTTTTATTAACCTCTTAGGTTGGTCTCCAGCTGATCATTGTGACATTTAAGATAAAACATTGCAGATGATAAGTACCTAATAATGTTGCTATCATTATTACTGTTATAACAACACTACATATCAATGTATTTCCCTAATGTAGCCCCCAGTTGCATAATGGATTGGTGTAAGTTTATAGCACAGTAACTATTGTCTTAAAATAGCATTATATGTATTGATCAAAGATTTAAAAATTCCCTTGTGCTTTCATTCTTCAAATCAAATTTTAGATCCTCTGAATAGTTTAAATATAGTTTTGGTTGTCCTACCTGTGTGCAGTCGTATTTGTGAGCCTAAGTTTCCTTCAAATGTACCTCTCCTGTGACACAAGATATCAGACTGAAATAACTAATAAAATATCACCGCAGGGAAAGTGACACAGGGTTCGGTTGTTAATGAGAAGACGAATGTTGTTCAGCCTCTGGAAGAAACTGCACACGGAGCAAAACAATGGCTTCTGTAGAACTCAGCGCACTCCTTTAAAGTATTTGCTCACAGTGACCAGGTTCCAAAGCAGTGATCTGTATGCACAATGAAGGGAAAATGGCTTCAGAGGAGTGTGGTGAAGATGAAAACAGCAGACAGCCCTTCTCCTCACTCTCTCTCACCCCTCACACCGCTGACTTAAGAAACAAGGCAGATGCTACATCCACAACCAGGAAATAGAATCATTGTATGCCCCAGGCAATCCCTTCCATCAGAAAAGGTTAAGGTCAGGCACCAGCAACATCAAAGTATAGAAAGGGCTTCCGGGTAAAGAAAGAAATCGCATCCCTGTGAAGAGTAAAGAGGAGGAAAGTCAAACCCATATTCTTCTGTTTCCTCAGGAATTCTAAATGATAAGTGTGTGCGGATTTCTCTGCAAAGGAGATATTGTTTTCCTCTTTGCTCTTATGTTATCTGAATCCTTATCTTTTCATTACTGAGTTACATATATTAATCTAGGAGATAATTCTATGTCCTTATAAACATCGGTACTCATCATTATTATTTTAGAATCCCTTCAGCAAGACCTCAACGGGATCATTCAAATATAGAGATTTCTCTTTCTGAAATAAGATAAGTGCATCCCAAAATAATTCTTTTTAGTGATGAGATATAGCAGTGTGGTTAATGAGTCAGATACATAACTGGCTGGAGCCTTTAAGTTTTGTGGAGATTTTTATTGATAGTATAGAGATGGAATAAGCCCCCATGGTCCTATATTACTGGCTAGAATTTAATCTGGAAGAAGGAAATATTAGAAAGTATGGCATAATAATACGGCTTAATAATCTTGTAAGGTCTCCTGCCAATTTCCTGAACAGTATGGCCATTTTAGAAAATGATCAGCCCCTGGGTACCATATGCTCAGAACGTTCAGTATTTTATTTCTCCATAGAGTCTTTTCTTGAAAAATTATCCTCTTAATCTTTCTCTGGTGATAAGGAAGGGAGATTTTAAGTTTGAATTTGTCTGTCAGTGAATTTATTTCAGAAATTCCTTGGACTCTTGAGGGTAAATGGTCTCCAAGACAGCTATCATTTAGAATTCTAAAGATTTCTAGTTTAGGATTATGATAAATAATAGCATTGATATCACATTAGCATAGGATCTTTTAGGTTTAACAGAATGACTATACTCATAGAAATGTGACAGAAAAGTAAGATTATTTGTATACAACAGCCAATGACAGAGACAAATACTTTTGGAACCAACTTATTTTTCATGTGCCTATATAGAGTACTGCTTGAAGAAGCTCCAACATTGCCTAGAAAGCTACTGAAGGAACACGTGAGATCCAGGCAGTAACCCAGATTTCTGGTGTTAATTTTAAATGTTATTAAGAATACCCAGGGGTGCTGGAAGGCAGAATTGGATACCCAGGGGTGCTGGAAGGCAGAATTGGGCCCATGAGGTTACCTTTATCTACTTCCTCAGTATTTCCAATAATTTACCATATGGGGTAACTAGTTACTAGATGGAATAAGAGAATTATTGAATTGTATGAGATATCAGAACAGGTAATGTACTCAGACCCTTATACCAAAACTTCAGGAAAAAATTGTCAGAGACTGAGATACAAACATAGAAAGGACAGAAAATGAGAGAAACAGTTCCACAAGCCAAGGGATGTAGATAGTCTTTAGAAGCTTGAAATGGCAAAAAAAAAAAAAAAAAAAAAAATCCCTCTAACTACTCTGGAAGGAACACACCTGCTGAGAGTTGGGTTTAGGATTTCTGACTATGAGAATTTCAAAAGAACATTTTGGTGTTTTAAGGAACTGAAGGTACTCAACTTCTGTATGTATTTATGTCCTCCATTAATTCAAGTGGTGCCTATAAAAATATTTCTGGGTTTCTGTGTGTGAAAGAGAGCTCACCTCCCTAGCCCACACTCTGGGCTAGACCTGAGACTAGCACAGAATTAAAGGGAGCCCCTCAAAGAGATGCAGGACTGCTAGAGCAAGTTGTCTTTATGTTGGAAAAGTGGTAATAGTCTAATGAGGTCTCTGAAGATGTTCACTTCCCAACCCCTACAACTTGCGATTATGTTACTTTTCATAGAAAAAAGTTTTTTTTTTTTTTTTTGATGGGCCCATCATCTCCGTGGGCCCAAAACATTCACAAGATTCATTATGTGAGGTAGGAAAGAGAGTCAATGTCAGAAAAAGGAGGTGTAGTAGAGACAGAGGTCAGAGGTGATTGACAAGGAGGATCCAAAGATGCACCATTACTGACCATGTGACGGAGGAGTCACACGCCAGTGGATATAGGTGTAGGATAATCTATTCATATTAAAACATCCAATGTTTGGCCATTTGTTATGGGCAGCAATGGAAAATCAATGCAGACCTCCTGTTGGCCTTAGAATGGGCCTAGCAGACAAAAAATCATCTACTAATCTTCCTTTTTTTCATCTTTTCTTTAGGGTCTGATAGATCTCCCAGCCTCCTTTTGAATTTTCCTTTCATGGGGATTTCCTTTCATAAATCCCACATGTATCTAGTTCTGCTTTGGCATCTGCTTCTTGGAGAACCTGGAAAAATATACCTGAAAAACTTGATTTGATTGTTAAAGGCTTGTATGGTGTGTATTATAAAACAAATATTCAAACTGTCAAAGGCTATGATTATTTGTTATAATATCACCAATCATTTTAGGCAAGATGTAGTAAATCTGCCCTTGGATAAAATCAGGGAAAGTGTCTCATAGTTTACTTGCTTATATGTAAACAACTAAAATTTCACCAGGCATTTATCCCTGTCTGTTTAATAGTTGACACATCCAATTGAATTTGAGAATAGAGAGTTAACACGGCGACTCCCAGGAGAGGTTGTAGATAGGTTGGCGGGTTTAGTTAGGGGTCAGAGCTAAGAAGCTCACTGTTGTTAAACATCTAGGTCATGTACTTCAATCTAGCTGTGATCCAACAGAAAAGCTGAGATTTTTGAAATTCATCTCCTTCCGTTCTTGGTATTTCACTAGATGGTTCCAGACTCAGGTAGGAAAGAAAGTGCATTTGAAGAACATTTCAGAAAATTCATGAAGTTCTTGTCTGCTAGTTCTTCATGAATTCTGCTTAATCAGTGTCATCACCAAGCATGACAAAGCACATCACAACCTGAATTGACTGACAAGTCAAGAGGACCACTGAGCACACTGGGCTGCTTTTCCATGGTTTGTCACCTCTGGTCAACTTTATTCTGAAAATACTAGATGGAAAATTTCAGAAATGATACATCCGTTTTAAGTTCCAACATATTCAGATTAGTATAATACAAGCCATCGGAGCATCTTCCATCCCAGCTTGGGTGTGAATTATCTCTTCGTTCAGGCTGTCGATGTTGTATATGCTGACTCCCTGTCAGTCACTTTGCAGCACTCAGAACCAGCATGTGGTCATAGTGCATGTGTTGAAGTTGCCTTGACGAGAAGTTTCATCTCTTCACATAGGCATGTATCTCACACCATCACAGGCTGGGTAACTACATTGCAATAAGGTGCTTTGAGAGTTGGAAAGTCCATGCCTGTATATGTTTTTATTATGGTACATAGTACACTGGTAGGTATTAGAATGAAACATGGACAAGGAGAAAAGGAAAAACTTATAAGGAAATTTCAAAATCAGAGTAAGGAAATTTAAGAAAAAAAAAGTAAAACATAGAAAAATGTTAGCAAATACATCCTTCACACACCAAGATAGACTAAATTCTTCCTAATACCTGTGTCTCCTCTTAGTGATGTGAGGTCAAAGCTTTGCGCATCACGTAGAGTCTGCTTTTACGGTTTTGAATTTGTGCTGGACTTGTGATTCTCTTTGAAGAGCAAAATGGAGTGGAACTCATGCTGGTGACTTCTAAGCTGAGGCCGAGGGAGACATGAAGTGTGTACCACTTCCCTCCTAGGACCATGCTGGCACCTGAGGAGCCTCGGGGAAGAGATCACATGGAAGGTGTCTCTTCCAAGGGTCCTTGTCAGATACCATATGGGAGTGAGGTCATCCGCCTGATCCTCACAGACCTGTGACAGGTCCATAGTGAGCATGAGACCAGCCATAACCTCTGACTTAGAGGCTGAATCCTATCCCGTTTGCCAATTACAAACCAAAGTAAATAAATGATTAGGTCTTATGCTACTGAATTCTGGGGTTTTCTGTTATGAGACAATACATAACTGATACAAAAAAATAAAAACTTCCAAACTTCACTCCATGTAAAGTAACAGATAAACGACAGCCTGCGACAATATTGAATGATGAAAGTTGTCAAAGACTTATTACAAAGATATATTAAAAATATTGACACCCTGGTTGTGGTGGCTCATGCTAGTAGTCTCAACTCTTGGGAGGCAGAGGTAGGAGGATTGCTGAGTTCGAGCCTGGCCTGGGCTAAGTGAGTTCAGGGCCAGTTTGAACTATAAAGTGAGACCCTTTCTCAAAAAGCTAAAAACTAGGGCCAGAGATTTAGCTCAGTGGTTCTGGCGCCTGCCTCAGAAGTGCAAGGTCCTGAGTTTGATCCCCGGTAACCACATACAATGCTGGGTGTGGTGACTCACGCCCACCAGCGATCAATACCACATACCACAATGCAGAGCTTGGTGGCTCACATCTGTAATCCTAGCAATCAAGAGACAGAGACAGGAGGATTGCTGAGTTCAGGGTTTGCCTGGGCTACATAGTGAGCTCAGGGCCAGCCTGAGCTACAAAGCAAGACCCTGTCACACACACACACACACAAAGAACAAATTATTTTAAGGTAAGGAAAATGTAATGTCCAACAGGTACATGAAAAGGTGCCTAATCTTAAATGGCATTCAGGAAATTATAATTAAAGTAGACATGTAAAACAATTTTATACTCATTAGTTCAGTAAAAAAGAGAATATAACAAATTTTTATCTGAAATAATAAAAGTTCCCTACATTTATTGTGCTAGTGTAATTTGCTACCATTACTTTTGAAAATTATGGTAATAACTACTAAAATTAACCATGCATACTCTAGAAAGCTTATTGCCAACAAGCACAAGGAGATAGACATAAATTATCACTGGTACATCATATACCCACAGCCAAAGATGGGAACAATCATGTTTCATTAAAGCAGTGAATATTATGATGAAACACTGCACAGGAAAGGAAAAGAAGGAATTATCATTAGGCCTAAAATGAGAATGACAAGAAAAGTATCAGAAGGAAAGCAGCCCATTTAGACAGCAGTTAAATTTTCTTAAACTTAGAGTTTAAGAAAGAGTAGAAAATGCATGTTTAGACACCACTTAGGTTTAAAATCCCAAAGTAGCTCTAGGGTGGGGTGGGGACCGGTGAGGTGAAAGACCTGTACTCTGAAAACTATAGGACTCTGAAAAATGAGATAGAAAAGATCAGAAAGTGGAAAGACATCCCTTGTTCCTGGGTAGGGAGAATCAACATTGTCAAAACGGCTATACTTCCACAACTACTATACAGATTCAATGCAATTCCAATTGAAATTCCAACAGTATACTTCACAGAGCTAGAGAAAATAATACAAAAATTCATCTGGAACCACAAGAGACCTAGAATAGCAAAACAATTCTAAGCAACCACGACATGGCAGGGGGTATTACAATCCCCAACTTAAAACTCTACTATAAAGCCGCTGTGATAAAAACTGCATGGTACTGGCAAAGTAACAGACTTGAGGACCAGTGGAAGAGATTAGAAGATCCAGACACAACCCCGGATACACTAAGCCACCTTATCTTTGACAAAGGAGCCAAACATCCCCAATGGAGGAAAGACAGCCTCTTTAACAAATGGTGCTGGAAAAACTGGGCTTTAACCTGCCAAAAGCTAAAGCTAGACCTATCTCTTTCACCATGCACAAAACTAAATTCACAGTGGATTCGAGACTTAAACATTAAAACAGAAACAATAAACCTGTTAGAAAACAGGTTAAGTAAAACTCTTGGAAGCACTGGCTTAGGCAGAGACTTCATGAATAAAACCTCTATAGCACAAAAACTAGCAGAATCAACAAATGGGATCTCATCCTACTAAAAAGTTTCTGCACAACAAAAGAAATAACTGGCAATGCTAAAAGACAACCAACAGCATGGGAAAATGTCTTTACTAGCTTTTTGTCAGACAAAGGGCTATTATCTACAATATACAAGGAACTTAAATAAATCAGAGCCAATTCAAAAATGGGCATCTGAAATGAACAGACACTTCTCAGAGGCAGCAGTCAAAAAGTATATGAAGAAATGTTCAACATCACTGGTCATTCGAGAGATGCAGATGAAAACAACACTGAGATTCCATCTCACTCCACAAAGAATGGCCGCTATTACAAAATCAACCAACGATAAATGCTGGCGAGGCTGTGGGGAGAAAGGAACCCTTCTGCACTGCTGGTGGGATAGCAGACTTGTGCAACCATTGTGGAGATCTATGTGGAGATTCCTCAGAAAACTAGGACTAGAGGAATTTTAAAAAGGACATTTAAAAACGGAATTTAAAAAAGAGGACCAAAGGAATTTTAAAAATCACACTGGAAAGACAGATGTACACCCTTGTTCATAGCAGCTCAGTTTATGATAGCTCAATCTTGGAAACAACCCAAATGCCCATCAACTGGAGACTGGATAAAGAAGATGTGGTTTTTTTAAAAAAAAAAAAATGTAGTATTACTCTGCCATAAAGAATGACAAGATTCATTCATTTATGTGCAAATGGAGACACCTGGAGGACACACTAAAAAGTGAAATAAATAGAACACAGATATGCAAATACCAGATCTTTTCTTTGATATAAGTACCTGTAGAGGTAAAGGAGCTCTAGAATGTATGATAGTTTTTGTAGAATGGGAAATATCCAAAAGGAATTTCGTGTGGGAACATAATGAGTGGAAGGAATAAATATGATTCGGAAAAAAATAAAAGAGTATGTATATAGGGAGTGGGAAGGGGTGGGTGGGCAGGGATGTGGGTAAAAATGAGAATTGACCTGTGTCACATATTGGTACAAATTCCCCAATGTTGTGTGTGATTGTGAGCTGTGTATATAATATACCAATAAAGTTTACTGAATAATGAAAAAAATCCCAAAGTAGAATTCCACATGTTATTTTTCCATCCATTCATAGGCAGAAAAATTATTAAATGAATAAGAATTATAAATGTAAGCATATAGTTGCTTTGGAGAAAGGAAATTTTTAAGGAGAAAAGTTAGAACATTTATTGCAAATACATGAGATCATCTTTCA
>PVIC010039051.1:0-17309 GCA_004025085.1 Thryonomys swinderianus
TTTTGTCATCAGTTTTTTAGGAATAAACAACTCAAAGATATTGGAAAAGCAAGAGCCCACTAACCAGACCATCTCCCCTGGGCAGCAGGGTGTGAACTACTCCTCATTAGGACCAGTGTAAGAGAAAGATGTGCTAACAATACCCTGTGGTCACAGCAATGTGTAGGCTTAGAAGATGGCTAATGAGAGAAAGAGGAGAGAAGTGTTGAGTACCTTGCCTCTGAATTAGAGGCTGAGAGAGGCTAATTCACAGTAAAGGAAAAGGTGCTCATGTCAGTAAAGACCAGTGAACACTTATTGTACTCACTCAACATGAGTAATAGCCCAAGGACTTTTCAAAGATGAGGCAAGTTAGTTCTCACCTTTTTCATTACCTGATTCATTTTCATTTGACAACTCTTCCTAGAAACATAGTTAACTACGTATAAAGTGCTTAGTATGAGGTGACCAATAATATAAAACTTTTGTTTAATCCTACAAATATTTTGTAGCAAATTTATTTTCAGACTTTTCTTGTTTCTCAGCCATAATTCACACTATCCATTCACACTGTGAGTTGAAAACTCAGTGCTGTTCAATGTCAGTTTATGCTTCAGTCTTGATGTGAATATTCACAATCTCCTCCCTCCATTGGATAGGAACATGTAGGTTTAAAGATGCAGTTTAGAAAAAGGAAATGTTTGCTTCTCTACTTCACACTCTACCCTCCTTGACCATTTCTGTTCCACAAGGAGAACAGTTAGAAGGAAAATGGGAAAGTAATTTCAAGCCAGATATGATTTTCCTATAGTCCTTGCTTGGTGAACTTGACCTTGCAGTACTTAGCATCACAGTCAAGCAAGTGTCAGTGAGGAAAATCTTGTATAGCAATCTCAGAATGCAACATCACACTCACTAGTTGCTTGAAACGTGTGAGTGCTCTATGCAGTTTTGAGTTATTCCAACATCCTCCCCAACTCATGAGTGATGCATGCAGACTCTAGGAGGACACTTCATGGGGAGCCAGCTGGATGGGCCTAGTCTTATCTCTACCTTTTCTCTAGGCCTCCCTTGTGGGGGGTCACTTACCTTTGGCCTGTGGATCTTTTAGAACATGTGCTCTTCCCGCTGACTATCCATTCTTGACAACCCTCTCCAATATTACCTTTTGGTTGCTTCCTGTGAACACAAGTCTATTATTCCAGCAGGGGACCTAACTAGGGACTAAAACTTGAGTCATCTGTTCCTTATTCAAAGGTGTAATCGTCTAGACAATACTCTCCACCCCCTGATACACAGACGCATGCTGTTTGGTCTCATGGCAAGATGGCAGACAGAGGTGCAAAGTCCTGTGCTGAAGTAGCTCTCTCACTTCAAGGCCAGCCCAGTGGTCAGGCTTCCCATGAGAATAACAGAAGATTGCCATCACAGAGCCTATGTTTGCGAGGTTGCCACACTGTGGACAAAGCTCATCAAGATGAGAACAGGACCAGCCATTATAAAAATTATTTTCTACTCTTCAGTACTCCCTTTATTCCATTCCTGTTTTACTCTCCATGGTGTAGGGCTTCAAGAATCAAAGGATAGTTGAGAGAAGAGGAAAACCTAAGACCACACTTCTCACTTGTGAACATCCAAGTACCTAGAGTGACAGAGACAGGAAAGATACAGTACTGCACTGTGGTAGACTTGTAATTTTTACACTTACTTAGAACGGATTTTGAAGGAGGATTGCAATCCAGATGTTGAAGTAACAGAAGAGAAGGCTATGAAGTATTCCCAGAATGTTGTTATGGTTGGGGAAAGGAGTTGACAAAGCAAATTTACATGAAGGAGAAGAACATGATTTGGCTACTTTGTATTTGTGTTACATGGAATTTAACCTGCCCCATTCCAACGGTGTATCTGATGGGTCTGGTTTCACAGGACAACTAGAATCAAGAATGAATTTTATGACCCTAGAATTGAGTTCCTCAATGTTTTATTAATAATTTGAAGACTGTTTTACACCATACTATCATATTTTAAGATATCTTATTCATTTAATAGAAAGTAAATAATAAACTATTTTAGCAATATGGATAGAGTCTTCTCAAATTTCTCCTTTTTGTCTACACTATGAATGAGAAAATTTATTGTTCATGAAGTACCATAAAGTTGTAATAATTTGATTTCTAGATCAGTATTCACTCTGCATGGAGACATTTTAACACAATAGTGCAAGGGGTGGACCAGACCCAGACAGAGTCTACACTATCCTTGAGAGCTAAAGTCTTGAGACACCTGCCTTTGTCTTCCCTTGGTCTATCAGATTCTGGATTCTAAAGCAGCTAGACATGTATGAAGAAAGAAGCTCACTTCTATGGAAACTTATATGATATTTTCAATAATTAATGAGCATTTGAGTATTTTTACAGTTGAGATGACTGGATGGATATATATTATCTGAAAATCAAGCCAACTGGGCACATAGTTTTATTATACTATTCCTGAAATTTCACTGCAGTGTCTCAAAGCACATGTCTGAAAACTGATGGGATAAAACTGACTTAAGAAATCAAGCAAATACCTCATGAAACACACATAGAAAGTAGCTGAGAGGAAAAAACTTTCCAACAGACCTAGAGAAAAATTCTAAGTCCCAAAATTAGCAATTAGAGAGAAATCAAGGATGAATGTGATAAGAGAAAACCTGCAGAATGAGTTTTTTGAGATCAGACAAATACAAAGTACTTATCCAAAGCACAGAGCTAAAGGATAAAATTCTCAAAACACTGCATTCAGCTCTGCTTGAAAAGTAAATCCTAAAAAAATTCCAAAGGCAAGAGCTTGCCAAAGGAATGCAACTTAAATATAGTTTAAGCTACAGTTCCCTCAGATAAGTATATTTGCACCTGAAAGTTTAGAGAGATGTGAGTCAAGAATGTGAGAGATTTTTGACAGAATTCAAAATCTAGTTATAATTAACATTGCTATTCAATTATTATGAACTTCTTCCAATACAAGCAGCATAATCAAAGCTCTAGGACCACTCCACCTGCATCTAGCTGAGTTTGGGCAATACCTCAGGGCCAGAATCAGAAATAAGAATAACAAACACCCAGGAAATCTCTAAAACTATAGGCAAAAGCACATGAGTGTTAGATTCTGTGGCTTCAACAACAGGAACCTCTTCCAACTTGAACTTCCTGAAAGATTCATAAATAGCAACTGTGTGCCATCTCTGTGATTAAACAGAGTGAACTGTGGGACAATCTTGGCTACCAGCTGCACTGAGATGACTCAGTATTCTGTCAGTCATTTCCAGGAGTCACCTCCAAAGAGATCCACTGTGAGGTGCCTGGGGCAGGGTGCACATCTCTTAAATCCAAAGGCCTGATTTCTGTCCTTCTTCACCTGGTAACATGGCACAACTGTGTGCCTATTGGAATCACTTTTGTTTCTGTAGGTGCAAATCTGAACTCATTGAGCACATCTTCCCCATTCATTTAAATAGAGCTTCTTTATTTTAATTAATTAATTAATTAATTTTTACCATTCAGTATATTCTTACAATTCTTTGTTCCACATAAACAAAAATCTGTAGTCAGCCTCAAAGATCCATCATTTCCATAGTGAGAACTGGATTAGAAAAATTTATTTTGTATTTCACAAATCTTCTTGGAGAAATAATATAGTTATGCCAGGAAACAAATGTATACAAAAGAGCACTGGGACACACTGAATGCGAGCATATGTGTTGATTTGTTTGCTATGAATTGTATTTAGAAACAGTTACTGAAATGAGTAAAACCAAAATAAATTGATGGTATTCAACACGGGAACTAAAAGAAAATGAGTAAATGACACTAATGCATCCAGGGTGTATTTGTCTATAAATTACATAAGGGAGAATTTTTCAAAAACACAGTAAAATAAAAAGTATTATGACATCTCCAGATGGGTTTAGCAATTCAAAACAATTGTTTACCAACAGGAGAAATCATATGCTAATAATAAATAATATTGCTGTGTGATTAAACAGTAATTAGAGAAAATTGCAAGAACATTTTTGTATGTATTATTTCCCCAAAGATATGATGCTCTGGTTTTTAAAACTTGGTGCATGGAACAAGCTTAAATATCAGGTAGTGTCTCTTACACAAAAAAATTCAATGATTAATAAAGAGCAAAATCATAGACAATAGGAAATAGGAAGGTGGAGCTTTTTGAAAGAGATGGGGAACAAAAGAGGACAAAAAATGAATTGAGATGTGTTAGGTATGAGAACCAACTTCCCAAGAGGAATGTAATCATTTTGTACAGTAAATGTGTACTAATAGGAATGCCGAACAAAACAAAGCAAAAATACATAAAATTTGGTATGAAGGAGAAAGTAACCTAAAATAGAACCCAGTAGCTTACTCATGTTATTTATCAGACCTGAGGTCCTCTAATCTGAATACCAAAACCAGCTCATTCCAAGTTACCTGGCCGGTGTAGTAGGTCCTGGATTACATAATTAGGTTATTTTCAAACATTTTTTAAATGTATCTTTCCATCCTTGTTATTAACTTTGTATTATACACTCTTCTCAGTATTCTTTCTCCCTTTGGATATTTTTAGATTTATATGTTCTTGCATATCTTTGAGAAGTTCTATAATGTCTATGGCTATACCATGCTGAACACACCCAATTTCATCTGAAAAGTTCTATAATGATCAGAACAATTCAAAAATTGAATAATAAATTAATTTAGAAATGTGGCTAAATTGTAAGACTCTTATGGACCCTAACTGAGGAACAGATTCTGAACTTCATGCAATTTTTTATGAGTGTAGTGCTTATGACCAAAAAACTCACTGAACAGGTGAATATTTTATTTATGATACCAATTTTCTCTTTATTCATAAACAATGGAGCAGATTTACTTACTAGATATAATCTTGATTTATTGATCCTGACACAAATCTGACACCAGCAATGCAGACTCTACTGGTTCCTCTGAACAGAGCTATAACATCTCCAGATTTCCATTAATAAATTTATATTATATTAAAGAAATGCTATAAGAGATGCAGTATATATCCAGGAATTAAACTTACATGGACTACTAAAGTCAAGCCTCAGAATTTCAAATATTCTTCAGTAGGTCTTTTACCTATTTTCTGTTAAATATTCTCAGAGGTACAATAATGCAAAGGTTATTAACCTGGCATTTAAGAAACTCAGAGTAAACCTTGTAGCCCAAGGTCATAGTAGTAAATGCCAGAGTTGCCTCCAAGGTCATGTTGCTCCGATTAAATTTGGATTTTAATGCCACAGTTATCAAAACATGTTGCACTTGAATGTAAGCTGGATTTGACCAGGATCAAAAATGAACCATATGCAATTATTGTACATTAAGTCTCCTGAACATGGATGATCATTTCTTTCCCCCAATGTGTGCTTACTATGAAACTCTTTCCACTTCCCTCATTAAAAACAAAGCCCTGGGCCGGCGGGTTAGCTCAGTGGTTCCGGTGCCTGCTTCACAAGCGCAAGGTCCTGAGTTCAATCCCCGGTAACCACATACAATGCTGGGCATGGTGACTTACACCCACCAACAATCAACACCGCACACCACAGTGCCAGGCGTGGTGGCTCACGCCTGTAATCCCAGCACTCAGGAGGCAGAGACAGGAGGATTGCTGAGTTTGAAGGTCGCCTGGGCTACATAGTGAGCTCAGAGCCAGGCTGAACTACAAAGTGAGACCCTGTCTCAAAAAAAAAAAAAAAAGCCCTACTCCAAAAATAAATTGATTGTAGAGGAATTCTCCCTGAGTACTCGGCCTGTGACAATCAGTTTGATGGCTTTTCGAAACCAAGGGTAAAAGAAAGCATAAATCAAGGGATTCATTGCTGAGTTAAAGTAACCAATCCAGACTAAAATTTCATACACATATGTGGGGGTGATGAAGCCCAGGAAAGCGTCAATGACAGAATCGATGAAGTATGGTAGCCATGAAATCAGAAAGGCTATCACTGCGATTCCCAGGGTTGTGGCTGCCTTTCTCTCCCTCTTGGCTACCCTGTCTTTGTAGCTGTCTGATGATCTTGCAGTCTCATTGCTCAGACTTTCGATTTTTCTAGCCTGTTGCTTGGCTATCAGGAAAATCTTAGAGTAGACAGTTATCATCACAAGTGCAGGGATAAGAAATAATAGGAAGTCGATCAAGACCCAGCTTTGATTGACTGCGACCTGACAGCCCCCCACACAGGTGAGGGCGCTCACTAGTTCCTCCAGCCCAGCCTCATTGGCTCCTGTGTAAAGAAGGGAAAAGCTGAAGATAACAGCAAACAGCCAGGAGAAAGTGATACATTTTCCAGACACAGCAACAGTGAACCTGGTCGGATAGACCAGAGGGTCCATGACAGCGATGTACCTATCGATGGAGATAAAGCATAAGTGGAAGATAGAGGAATAGCAGAAGGAGCCTTCGAAAGAAGAATGGAATTTGCAGTAAGTGTCCCCAAAGTACCAGCAGCTCTCCACAGACCTGACCATGCTGAAGGGCATCACAGTCGTCCCCACCAAGAAGTCAGCACAGGCCAGAGAGGCGACCAGGAAATTGGCTGGGGAGTGGAGCTGCCTGAAGTGCAGAATTGAAGTCATGACCAGCAGGT
Organism: Thryonomys swinderianus; assembly: GCA_004025085.1. Classification (NCBI taxonomy): domain Eukaryota; kingdom Metazoa; phylum Chordata; class Mammalia; order Rodentia; family Thryonomyidae; genus Thryonomys; species Thryonomys swinderianus. Next base: position 6,626 of record PVIC010039051.1, read on the forward strand.
TTCCGAAGATGGCCAGCACAGCCCCAGAGCCAAACAGCAGGTAGAGAGCCAGGCGGGGGCCTGGGGAGTAGGAAGCTTTGACGCAGGATCCGTTCATATTTTCGTAGCACAGTCGGACACCTGAAGGTGGGGTCAGGTCACCACTCATGTTTCTCTTGGTACCTGATAATAGAGTCATCTTTATAGCCAAGTGTGTAACTTCCACCTTCAGAAACTAAAATGCTCAGCAATTTCGAGTAAGTTAATGTTTGTTCCTTTCCTTTGTACCTTCATCCAATTCTTGGAAACTAAATAATGTCTACATCTGATAAAATTATTTCCTTCCTAATACCTGTGTATTCAACCCTCATTATTTCATAAACTAGTATTTCTTTTTTAAAATTTCTCTCTTACTTACTTTTTGTATGTGAGCAGTGTTTATTTTCAGAAGGAAGGGTCTGTTCTCTGACGCATATCTGTGTGCTATCTTTTATTAGGGTTCTTATCCTAATTAAGCAAAGCTTGGGCAATGTTCTGAACACTTTTCCCTCAGGAAAGTAGCTTAATGAACCTAAATATCTAATGCTGCCAATAGTGCAAGATGAGGCAAGTAAAACACTTTAAATAACTGTTATGGTTATGCCAAAATCAAACGTGTGCCCTTCTAATTTGCTGGTGGGCTTTGGTGCTTCCAAACAATTGAGATATAAATAATATGTGTCTTGACAAACCTTTGTTACGAATTTGAAAGCAGATTGTTTATTCTGATAGTTATTTTACATCACCATTTTCATGTTTGTGAGAAATATTTATTAATTATTCTCATCCTGTCATTAAAACTCCTTCAGATAAACACTTCTTTCTATCTCTGTTTTGTTTTTAAAGCATTTATCTGCTTAGTATCTTTTGTGATATAGAATAGATTCATTCATTGTGAGGAACTTCTTCATACATACATCACATCTTAATCCTTTTCTATCCCTTTTCCCTCTCTCCTTTCTTTTTTCCCTTTGCCTGATCCCCTTTCCATCCTTTCAAAGAACAAACTTTTTCCTTCACAGATCTTTTGTATTGTCTTCCTAATCTCAATTTCTCACTATAATCTCACTATAATCCAATCAATGGATGTGAGCATTTCAATTTTTCTGTATTTATTTAAACATGCTTTATGGTAGATCTATTGGGAAAAAGATTCCAAGTGCTGCTGGTAAAAATCTGTATTCTAATGTTGGATAAAACACTCTATGCTTGTCTATTAAGTCTTTGTTCCATGGTGTGGTTTGACTTTGCTAAGTTTTTTTTTTTTTTCTGTTTGACCTAATGAAAGAAGGGGGTATTGAGGTCCTTGGCTATCACTATCTATCTATCCTGTTGAGTCCGGAAACTTTTCATTAAATTGGATGCAGTTACATTCAGTGAATAGATATTGATTGCTATCCTTCTGTTTGATTATTTTTATCAGTTGTAGAGTGACAATATTTGTCTCTTTTGATCAGTTTTAGCTTGCAGTCATCTGTGTCTGAAAATGAGATAACTATTTCTCCTTGCTTTGGGCTTTAGTTGAATACAGTATCATTTTCTGTATGTTCATTTCTAGTTTGTGTAATTCTTTTGAGGTGTTCTCCAGTGGGCAATGTGTGTTGCATTTTGTTTCATGATTCAACCTACCAGTCTGTTTCTTTTAACTGCTAAATTGAGGCAAATGACTTTGCAAATTAGTCTTGTAAGGCACTTACTGAATTGTTATTCCATCAGTTCTCCAGTGCTGATTTTTTTTCATTTTTTCCCTTTTGTTTAACTATTCTCCCAGGTACATGAGTACTTTCTTCTGGGCTCTTTAGTTTTGGTAATCTCCCTGTCTCTGTGTAGCATCCCATTAAATATTTTCTGTAGCACAACATTTGTGGCCATGTATTTATTTCTAATTTATTTCCTTATACCAAGATTTGGCAAAAGTTTTGTCCATTTGGGCCGGAGGGTTAGCTCAGAGGTTCTGGCGCCTGCCTCGCAAGCGCAAGGTCCTGAGTTTGATCCCCGGAAACCACATACAATGCTGGGCGTGGAGACTCACACTCACCAGCCATCAATACCACATACCACAGTGCCGGGCGTGGTGGCTCACGCCTGCAATCCCAGCACTCAAGAGGCAGAGGCAGGAGGATTGCTGAGTTCCAGGCTTGCCTGGGCTACACAGTGAGCTCAGAGCCAGCCTGAACTACAAAAAACGAGACGTTGTCTCAAAAAAAAAACAAAAAAAACAACAACAAAAAAGTTTTGTCCATTTGATTTATTCTTTTGAAGAACTAACTCCTTAATTCATTGATTATTTATATTGATTTTTTAGCCTCAGTTTCATTAATTTTTGCTCTAAGCTTTATAATTTCTTTCCTTCTACTAGCTGTCAATTCCAATTTTTCTTATAGGACTTTGGGGTATATCATTAAGTTATTTACTTGGACTAATTTTGTTTTTCTGATGTGGGTATTCACAACTATTTAAACTTCCCTCTTAGGATTGCTTGCATTATGTCCCATAAGTACAAATAGGTTTTGTTGGTTTCCATAGTATATTCATATATCTATTTGTTCCTGCTCATTTTTGCAAAATTGAAGACTGAGCTGGGCGTGGTGGCTCACGCCTGTAATCCCAGCACTCAGGAGGCAGAGAGAGGAGGATTGTTGAGTTCGAGGCTTGCCTGGGCTACAGAGTGAGCTCAGAGCTAGCCTGAACTACAAAGCGAGACCCTGTCTCAATAAATAAACAAACAAACAAACAAACAAATAAATAAAATTGAAGACTGAACTAAAAAATTAATTCAATAATTTGAGGTGATTTTATTCTCCATTTTGTACTTTTGTCTGTAAACAGTGAAACTAATATTCTTGCATTATCCAAAACTATTGTACAAACTAAGACAATTAGAAGGAAAGGTTTAACCTGATGCTGAAGGAATGCTAGGGTTGCAAGGTGTCTTAGTTTTCTTATTGCTGGAACAAAATACCCAGCAACCAGAGCTAAAGGGGAAAAGGCTTATTTAGCTCACAGTATGTAGAGTTTTCTGTCCATAATTGGCTGGCTTCAAGGCAAGGTGGGACAAGACAGAGGGGTAACAGTTTATGGAAGTGGAAAACAGCAAAAGCAACAAGGAGGAATTTAACATCTTTCAGCTCTTTTTTTTTTTTTAACCCAGAATACTTAGGGTGGGCAGCACTCTCACCCTTAATCCTAGTGACCTTGAGCCTAGCATTACACCATCAACATTACACACTCTAGATTTAGCCACCTCTAAAAAAAGCCACCTTATAACTACATGAGGTTTTTGAGAGACATGTACACACAAGCCATAACATTCTATCCCTGACCTCCCCAAGACTCTGAAAAAAAGCATTTAGTCCATCTCCAAGAGTTGCCATGGTTCTAATAGTTTCAGCATTGCTGAAAAGTCTAAGTCCAAAGTCTCCAAAATTTAAGGCAAACTCTTGGCTGTGAGCCTTTATATAAATGAAAATAAAGTTAAACACTTCCAGCATTCAGTGGGACAAGATAGACATTTCCATTCCAAAGGTTACAAACAGGGGGGTTGCAAGGAATGAAAACAAAGGAAGTCCAAAATCCAGTAAAGCAAACATTATATCCCACAGTTCTACTTCCGGCATCCCTGGAAATCTGTGCAAGTTGTGAACTCCAAAGGGCTTGAGTGGCCCTGCCTCTATGGCACCTCTGGTGGTTGTAGCTCCCATGGGTTCTCTTTTGGTCTGGTTCTACTCCTTCTTTGCAGTTTTACTCAAATGATACACATTCCTGGCTTCTCTAAACTTCTGGGGTCTCCAATGCATCTTTGGCTTCACACTCAGTTTCACACACCAGTCTCTCAGGGAACATTTCTGGCCTCTCAAGTCTTCTCTGAAATCTGAGCAGAAGCCTTCCTGATCCCACAACTCTTGCATTCTGCATGGACCTAAACCCAGTGCTATGTGGATAATGGAGCTGTAGCCAGGCTCTCTTCTTTCTTGGCTATAGAAGTTCAGTGCCAATGAACCAAATCCCAAGAAACAATTTTCCTATATCACTGGCATTCTGGAAATATGGTCTTCTGGGTCTCTCTTCTCAAAGCAAAGTCTTTCACTTGTGCAATTTTGAGGCTGCAAAGAATGGAGTCCTGCTGCTTCTTCTGATGCCCTCAGGCCTTCTTTTCTATTCTCCTGTTCCTTACCAGCAAGCCAGATCTCCTCTGCTCTGTCTTTACAGTTCATAGTTTCACTGGAGTTTCCTTTCTGGCTAAATTCAAAATGTTTTGAATAATTCTTCTGGGCTCTTTGCTCTTATCAACATAAATCTGGCTAAATTCCCAACAGTAGCTACCACCTCAAAATTTCTTCTGCCAAATTAGTCTGCCACCCTTAACCTCAGTCTCAGGCAAAGTCTCTTATCAAGAACAAATGCAGACAAACTTCCTGCCAAGGCATAAAACATATCATCTGGAGTCTAACACCTCACGTGGTCTTTCTTCCCAGCAGAAACATACTCAGCCTGGTCTTTAACAGCTTTCAGGTCTTATGAGTGCTAACCAGAATCTCCCATACAATACAACCTAAGGTGTTCCTACTCCACCTTTTGAACCAGCATCTCTGAATTTTCTCTAACTCTTCTTCCCACAAGCCAGTTCCAAAGGCTCTTGAGCCACATGTCTAGGTAATGTCACAGCAATGACCCCACTACCCTGGTACCAAATTCTGTGCTAGTTACTTTTCTCTAATTAAGACAAAACCCAAAGTTAAAAGGCAAAAGATTTGCTTAGCTCACAATTCCTAGATTTTACAGTCCATAATTGACTGACTCCAAATAGGTCGCCTGTAGCAACCAGCAACAGTTCATGACAGGAGAAGAAAGACAGCAAAAGCATTGGGGGAATTTAACAGTGTCTTTCTGCCCCTTTCATGCTATCTAGACTACTTAGAGAGGGTAGCACTCGCACCTTTAATCCTAATACCCTGTAGCCTAGCATTGCACCATGAATCAGTCACATACTCTAGATTCAACCACCTCTAGAGAGCTACCTATAACTGTACGAGTCTTTGGAGGGACTTCTAAACACAAGCCATAACACCAGGCTTAACTTCAAACCTTGGCAGGGGGTGTGCCCTGGTCTCAATTTTGTACAGAGGATCTAAAATTTAGTAGTTTACCATTAATACCTTGAATTTATCAGATCTTTGCTTAACTCCTCACCCACTCAGATGTTTCTTTGGAAGTTAATATCTATTGAACACTTGAAATCTAACTCTCCAAATTTTAATTCCTGGATATTGAATAATTATTGACTAAGTATCTTTGATACTTAGAAATTTTTCAAAATACCTTATCCAGATTTTCTAGATACTCTTCATAGGATCATTGGCCTATATAATATTGTATGATTACTGAAAACAAATGTCCCACCTCAACAACTTCTAATAAATGTAGTAAGAAAATTATCCAAGAATAGATATGTATTCCAGAGTCATTGATTATATTTTCATTTTAAGCAAACTGAATATGGGACATATATCTGCATCAGGAAGCTATTGATATCTCTAACTAGTTTCAATGATAACAAGGTAAAGTTAGACAAATTTGTTCTCAATCATATTATCTAGAAATAATGATGTTTCAATTTCCTTACTGTCAAATACTACACTTAGTATTTTGTTCAACTCATTTTATTAATTAGCAACTCTAGAGCAACAAGTGTACAGTGTGATATTTTTATTTAACCATCTTCTCTTTGGACACTAAGAATTTTTTTTTGTATTTTTGGTTTTTTTTTTTGAGACAGGGTCTCGCTTTGTAGTTCAGGCTGGCCCTGAGCTCACTCTGTAGCCCAGGCAAGCCTCAAACTCAGCAGTCCTCCTGCCTCTGCCTCCCAAATGCTGGGATTACAGGCGTGAGCCACCACGCCCAGCATTGTGGTATGTGGTATTGATTGCTGGTGGGCGTGAATCACCACGCCCAGCATTGTATGTGTTTACCGGGGAACTCAGGACCTTGAGTTTGCAAGGCAGGTGCTGGAACTACTGAGCTAAATCTCCGGTCCACTAAGAATATTTTTAATGTATCTCTGAGCATGTGCTGAATTTTGGTGGTAAATATAAATGAACTTTATTATCTAAGGAACAAATACCAGAATTAAAAGAATAATTTAGGCAAAATCTAGGACCTTTCATTCTAATACTTAGTATTAATTAACACCATCTGGTGTCTGTTTGTGTTCTCTTGAGTGATGCTATCATAGACTTAACCAAGCCTATAAGTGAGTTTTCTTGGAAACATGTTTTTAACTCTAATTCTGTCATCAATAACCAGTGAGGCTATCCTGTGGTATGCTTATGTAACAAGTCACCATTAAATGCTTGTGTAACAAGACAGCTATGATCAGCATATCTAGGGTAGTCATACTTAAGAAAGATCGTATCTTCTCTCTTTTTGTTTCTCATACTCAGTACCTGCTTAAAACAAACAAAACTTTAGAATTAACAAATATTTGTGCTTACTCATAAATTTTACAAAATCCACTTTAGCTTGATCTATTATCATTAATTAATAGCATGCAACCTCATTTACTGGTTGTTGCTGCTGTAGTGGGTACTTAATGCCTTCTAAATCCTGCCTCAGTACTTCATTAATACGAATTAATCCTGTGTCAAAAAAGGTATCTACATTCTTAAGTATGCAAATTCAAATATGATTAAAACCTCATTAAATTTTTTATTCAGAAAAACAATTTCCTTTAACTTCATTTTTAGTCATTCCATCACATGTGGGAAAACTTTTTGGTCTTCCACAATATTATTTAAAATGTGTTGTTTCCACATGATTTTTTTCAAAAATAGACCATGTTTTAGGCCATAAAGCATGCTTAGTACAAAAGATTTGGAATAATCTCCAGCATATTCTCAAGACAGAGAAATGAACTGAGAAATTAACATAAAAGAAGTCATTGAAAATATACAAACATATGGAAACTAACACTACATCACTGAACAATCAATGGCTCATAAAAGAAATCACAGAAGAAGTAAAAATCTTCTCAGAATTGAAAGTCAGTAGCAACAGAACAGGCCAAAACTTACAGCCTGCACTCATGTTTGTTCTAAGAGAGAAGGTTAGAGCTGTAACACACGCACTGAAAAAGTAGAATGATACAAAATAAGTAAGCTAGTGATGCAGTTCAAGCCCCTAGAAAGACAAGGATAACCCAAATTTCAAACTCCAGAAAGAAATTGCAACAGTCAAAGTGGAAATTAATGAAATAGAGATAAAATCTCCACAAAGAATGAGTGGATCCAAGAGTTTTTTTTTTTTTAAGTTGGAAAGGGGACCTTGGGATGGGAAACTAACTGGGAGGCGGGGAGAGGTAACAAGGAAGTAAATATGAATTTATTAATATATGCCTGATCCATTTCCCTTTAATGAATGTATTTATGATATGACACAAAATATGGCAATATAAATTTTTGAGAAAGAAACAAAGTGTGTTGTTAATATTACCCTCAAAATTATCTTCCTTAAGGAAAATACTGTAAATAACATTCTGTTTTATCCTTACTTATTCCTGACCCAGATACTTAACACGTAAGTATGCCATACAAAACCAATGGTTGAAAAAAAATTAAATCCTCTTTGGAAACCAATAAAAAGAAAACTATTAACTTTAATTAATGACTCCACAAATGAACATACAAAAAATGTTATATACCACTACAGTTTTACAATTTAGTTCCATTACACAGATAGTCTAGACGTGAATTCCAAATTGGCTTTTATTGAATCACCAATGTAAATTATTCCACAGAGAAAAATTTAAATTATAGTATGAGTTGTTTTTATTTTTAATGTAATATCTTTTATTTGTAGCTCTTACAATTTTTTTTTTTTAGCCCAGAACTCTCTGGGAAATTTAAATGTGAGTGTCCTTCCCAGGCTTTGCTTGTTTACAGTTTGTTAACATACTGTCAACTTTGGATAAATAGAAATAAACAATACATAACCATTAAGTTGAACAGTACTCTACACATTTTATGAAAAATCCCACTGTCTAGTGTACATTGTCCATCCATTACATAGCTTAGTATCCATCAATCACTAAATAGCCAACTTGGTCTGTCAGTTACTTCATAAGACTTGTATCATCTAACATTATCTCAGGAAGAAAAAAAAAAGATGAGTAAAGTATAAGATACTCTTATGTCAGAGACTACATTCATCTAAATTTTATTATAGCATATTTTATGAATGCTTGATTTTATTATTAGCTATTCTTGTGCCTAAGTTATAATTAAATTTGATCTTATATGAAAGTTTATGGTTTCTATAAGATTCAAATCCATGAGATCTTGAACTTTCTCCTAAAAATAAATGAGGGAACTATTATATGCACCATTTTTTATGTTAGAAAAACTACTGAAAAGAGCTGCAGAAACTACTATTTCAGACGATAAAATTTATACAACTGCTGGTGATAACGCATTTGCATTTTCACTTTGTTGTAATCTCCATGTCTGCCCTTTGCGGTAGAATTTCCACCTGTAAAATTTCTGTAGTTAACAGTGCGCTCCTGAGCTGTGCTCCCACCTTGAGGAGGGAGAGCGCTCGAGATGCTGCACCCCCATTAGCACAGCAAGCTGACTTGCTGCTGCTCCCCAAGCTCCTGGGAGGTACAGACATTGAAAGAAGAGAAAACAACCTTCACAAAAGCAGAAACAAACAGTAAGGTGGGCAGCACCACCACAACTGGGCTGGGGCTGTTATGGGCCAAAATGTATCACCCAAAATTCACTGTAAACCCCATGAGCCCCAGCCCTGCAGTCTTTAAACAGGTTTCTGAGCTAAATGAAGTGTGTAGGGTGGGCCCGAATTCAGTGGGACTGCTGCCCTCCTGAGAAGTTAGGACCCAGAGATGAGAATGAGTGTGTGGAAAGATTCATCGATCTTGGAAACAACCCAGATGCACATCAACTGGAGACTGGATAAAGAAGATGTGGGTTTTTTTTTAAATGGAGTATTAATCTATCATAAAGAATGACAAATTTGAGTCATTTATGCCCAAATGGACACACCTTGAGGACACACTAATAAGTGAAAGAAATAGGTCACAGATATGTAAATATCATATCTTTTCTCTTCTATGAGAACCTGTAGAAGTAAATAAGTTCTAGAATGTATGATAGACTTTGTGAGATAGAAAATATTCAAAGGGAAAGTGGTAGGGAAAAGTAATGAGGGGAAAAAATAAATATGATTTAAAAAGAAAAAGGGCTGGGGATTTAGCTCAAGTGGTACCACACCAAACTTGGATGCACAAGGGCCTGAGTTTGATCCCTGGTACTGCAAAAAAAAAAAAAAAAAAAAAAAAAAAAGAAAAAAGAAAGCACATGTATATAGGGGGTGGAGGGTTGCAGTGTGGGTAGAGATATTGGTAAAAATGAGAATTAATTTATATCATATACTGGTACAAATTTCCCAATGTTGAGTGTAATTATAAGCTGTATATAAAATGTGCCAATAAACAATTTATTTTTTTAAAGAGTTACCCACAGGCCGATAATCTCAAAAGACACCAATGCCAGGAAACCTTTGCCCTAGAGTTCCAGGTTCTAGAATTCTCAGAATAGCCATCTGTAGTTGGAGCCGCCCAGCCTGTGCCACTGAGTTAGGGAGCCCTAGCAAACTAACACAGTATCCCTAAAGACAGAAAAAGATAAACATTTAAAAGAAAGGAGAGGTAAGCATAAAAGAAAAGACAATAAGAGATACCACATCCAAAAATAAAATTTAGAAGTCAGCTATGTGGTTAAAAAAAAGTGTATGTGGCCAGTCCCTGTACAAAACATTAACACAGTGATGTGTAAAGTGCTTAATATTTACTATTTAGTATAATAAATATCTTTACAGTAGCTTAAGATTTAACTTGTCCTTGAGCTGGCAATTTAGCTCAGGTGGCACTGAGCCTACCTTGAAAGCAGAAGGACCTGAGTTTGATCCCCAATACTGCAAAAAAAAAAAAAATAACTTCCATATGAATTTCTATTTGACTTTCCTATGATTTTCTATTTGGATAATTTAAAAAATATTAAATTTCACCAATTTTGAATAGTTGTTCTTGTTTCTCATATTTAAGTTCATCATAAATTCCTAACTATAAAAGTATTCTTTATTTTCTCAGTATAGCCCTTACAGTTATTCCAAAAATAAACTCATAGTTGATGAACTGTCCTTTAAAATTTGCCCACTTAAAATAAGACATATCGCTTTCCTAAACCAAGGGTAAAATAAAGCATAAATCAAGGGATTTATGGCTGAGTTATAATATGCACCCCAACAACAAATCTCATAAATATAGGCAGGGGTGATGAACCCCATAAAAGCATCAATTAATGTGTCCACAGTATATGGTAACCAGCAGATAATAAATGCTACCACTGTGATACCCAGGGTTTTGGCTGCTTTTCTCTCTCTCTTGGCTATGCGGGCTTTGTAACTCTCCAAGGATGGTTCTGAAGAAGTACTCATGGTACTTTCGATTTTTATAGCTTGCTGCTTGGCAACCAAAAAAATTTTACCATAAAGAATTACCATAACAAGGGAAGGTATGAAGAATAAGAGAAAATGTGTCAAAACCCAATCTTGATTGACAACTATCTGACAGCCACCTACACAGTTGAGAGCA
>PVIC010039052.1:0-17305 GCA_004025085.1 Thryonomys swinderianus
TGTGTGTGTGTGTGTGTGTGTGCATGTACGCACAAAAAAATTGTTATGCACCTAAGATCATGATAATCTCTTAAAAAATCTCTTTAATTTTTGTAGAAATCTCTTACTGTTTCACTTTTAAAACAGCAAGAACATTTAAATTAGCATTTACTTTTTTTTTTTCTGGTATCAGGAATTGAACTCAGGATCTTGTGCTTGGGAGGCAAGCACAGTGCCACTGAATCCCTAGCCGTAACATTTATTTTTGTATAGGGTAGAAAAATGAGAAGTTTTGCTTTCATTTCCTTCCTTTTTTTTTTCTCTTTAAAAACGGTTACTCAGTTGACCTATTACTAATTATTGACCTAACTGTTGAATAGTTAAGTACTATTATGACTTAACTAGTCCTGCCTTCCCTTTTTTCATTGTTCTGTAGATTTTCGTTATCTTCAATTAAGTGTCTACATATGCATTGGTCCTGTGGATTTTCTGTTCTGTTCCACTGATGTTTCATTTACTTTCCATGTCACGTGGATAACATACCCAACACTCACAACTTAGAAAAGGTTTATTTTAGCTTACAGTTCAGGCCAACACCACCTGGCTCCAAGGCAGAATGGGATACCAGAAGGCCATGGTAGAGGAGAGCTGCTCACAGTATGGAGGACAGGAAGCACAGAGTGAAGGGAGAAACAGGGAAGGGAGATATACTCTTGTAGGCCTAGCACCTGTGACCCATCTCTTCTGACCAGACCCTACTTAAATCAGCTATACTGCCCCCATAATCTGGTCTTACTCCAAAACATTTTAGATCTAATCCATAATGATTGGTATGTTTATCTATCCTTATGCCAAGTCCACACAGTCCTTTTCCCATCCAAGTACTAACCAGTCTCAATCCTATGTAGCTTCTGAGATAAGATGAGATTGGAGTGGTATGGCCATAGACTTAATTACTGCAATTATTTATTTATTTAATTGAATTCTTTATTCGTACATTTTAAGTACACATAATGATCACACTTCATATTGAGAATTTGTACCATTATGACATGAGTTAATTCTCATTTTTACCCGTTCCCCTCCCCACTCTACAACCCTCTACCTCCTATATGCATATGCTCTCTCTTTTTAACATCAAATTTTTTTCTTTCTCCACTTACCCCCAACCTTTTCCCTTTGAGTATTTTCTATATCATAATATCTATCATACATTCTAGAACTCATTTACATCTTCAGATTCTCACACCACAGAAAAGATATGGTATTTATACATCTGTGACCTATTTATTTCACTTATAAGTATGTCCTCAAGTTATGTCCATTTGAGTTTAAATGATTCAAACTTATTCTTTATGGCAGAGTAACATTCCATCTTCTAAAAAACCACATCATGTTTAGTCAGTCTCTAATTGATGAGCATTTGGGTTATTTATAAGATTTAGCTATCTAATTGCTGCTTTTTAAATTAAGCCTGATAGAATCATTTATTAGACAAGAGTAAAGGAATAAGAATAAGGGATGGGTAAAAATGAGAATTAACTTGTGTCATGTACTGGTACAAATTCCCCAATGTTGTGTGTGATTGTGAGCTGTATATAAAATGTACCAAAATAAAGAATTCAATTAAAAAGAATAAGGGGGAGGGAAATCTAAGAGAAGATAATGACACAGTGGGTGTATGATCAAAGTGTTATATGCAGACCGGAGATTTAGCACAGTGGTTCCAGTACCTCCTAGCAAGCGCAAGGTCCCTGGTTTGATTCCTGGTAACCGTATACAATGCCAGGCTTGGTGACTTACATCCACCAGCAATTAGTACCACATACCACAGTGCGGGGCTTGGTGGCTCAAACCTGTAATCCCAGCCCTCAGGAGGTGGAGGCAGAAGGATTGCTGAGTTCAGGGCTTGCCTGGGGTACATAGTGAGCTCAAGGGCCAGCCTGAACTACAGAGAAACACCCTCTCCCCCCCGCAAAAAAAGTTATAATATTTTGTAAAATTAATAGACATTAGTAAAACAAGTTTAGCCTGATAATTAAGTAATTCTTCTGTCTAGTTCTTTTTTAAAATAACTATTTACTGGCTGATTTTGCCCGGTTCCATATCCATATAAGTTGTAGAGTCATCTCTTCAGTTTCTAAAAACAGGTAGCATTTTGAGTAAGGCTTTTATTCCATATACATGTGCATATATATGACAGTAATGAACATCATGTTTTTTATGTGTGTCATTTGGACATTTGTTCATTTAATTTAATTTTTCAAATTTATTTGTGGGCTGTTCTTTCTAGCATTTTGTGTTTTTGATGTCTGAACATTGTTATGATAACCTTTCTGTTGACATTAATAGTTCTTTTCACAGCAGTCACTTTTGGTTTTATTGACCTTTTTTTGTTGTTGTTCATTGACCTTTCTTTTGTGTATTTTCTGATTCTCTTTGTTTGTTTTTGTTTCTTTCTGGTGGTACAGGGGATCAAAGTTGGGTCCTTGTGCTTCCAATGTAGGTGTGGTGCCACTTGAGCTAAATTCCTGGTTATTTTTTGCTTTAATCTTTATTTCTTCTACTCCTCACTCTTCCTCTTCCACCTTCTCCTGTTTTTCCTTTTCTTCCCTTTTTCCTCCCTTTCTCTTCTCACTTCTCTTAGTGGTGCTAAGATGTCAGGGCCTTGTGTGTTTTGGGCACTGTAGAATTGAGCCACACCCCCAGCCTCCTTTCTCTCTTTGAATTTAATCTGTGGTTCGTGTGTGTGTGTGCGTGCACACGTGCGTGTGTGTGTGCGCACGTGTGCATGTGTGTGTTTGGTGGTACCAGGGATCGAAACTGGGCCCTTGTGCTTCCAAGGTAAGTGCAGTATCTTGTTCATTTTTTTATTTATTTATTGATTGATTGATTGTTCATTTTTTAATGAACTCTGGAGGTTGATGCTTAAATCAGTGCTTTGTAGTTTTTTCCTTCTCTCTTATAGCCATTTGTTTTGCCAAAGTCAAACTTTACCATGTGTTGTTTCCTTATAATTCATTTTAGCATATTCTCTAATTTCTGTTGAAATATTTTATTTGACCTATGGGTTATTTTGAAGTCCATTTTGAAATATACAAACATAACTTGATTTTTCTGGGTATCTGTATCTCTGTTATTTTCTACATAATTTCATTTTATTTGCTCAATGAACATATTCTGAATCCTTTGAATCTTTTAACATTTTTTGATACTGCTCAATGGTCCAGTATATTGCCACTTTTCATAAATATTTGTACTTATAAAGAGATACATTTTTAGACTCATTAGTAGAATCGTTACCTCTATACTCATTGGATCAATTCATTCCTTTTTTTTTTTTTTTTTTGAGACAGGGTCTTGCTTTATAATTCAGGCTGCCCTGAGCTTACTTTGTAGCCCAGGCTAGCCTTAAGCTCACAACAATCCTCCTGCCAAGTGCTGGGATTATAGGAGTGAGCCACCAAACCTGGCAAACTTGTTGAATTCTTTATGGTTTACTTTTTCATTTTTTCCCTATCCAATTTTCCAAGTTTATATTGTACAAATAAAGTATATTGTGTACAAAATAAAGAGCCATTTCTGATCCCTCTCAATGTTTTATCTTGTCTAACTGCTTTGGCTATTACTTTGAGAAAAATATGTCTGTGTATCTTTTTTTAAATTTAATTCTTTATTGGTACAATTTATATACATCTCACAATCATGTATAACATTGGGGAATTTGTACCAGTATATGACATAAGTTAATTCTCATTTTTACCCATATCCCTACCCACCCACACCTCCCCACCCTCTTTATACATACTCTATTTTCTTTATCATATTTATTCCTTCCCCTCATTGCATTCCCACACCAAATTTCCTATGGAAATTTCCCACTCTATAAAAGCTGTCATACTTTCTAGAGCTCATTTGCATCTACAGGTGTTCATGTCAAAGAGAAGATCTGGAATTTGCATGTGATCTATTGATTTCACTTATTAGTATATCCTCCAAGGTGTCTTCTTTTGCACCTAAATGGATCGATCTTGTCATTCTTTTTTTTTTTTTTTTTTTTGAGACAGGGTCTTGCTTTGTAGTTCAGGCTGGCTCTGAGATCACTATGTAGCCCAGGCAAGCCTCGAACTCAGCAATCCTCCTGCCTCTGCCTCTGCCTCCCGAATGCTGGGATTACAGGCGAGAGCCACCACACCTGGCACTGTGGTATGTGGTATTGATTTCTGGTGGGCGTGAGTCTTCACGCCCAGCATTGTATGTGGTTACTGGGGATCAAACTCCGGACCTTGCAATTGTGAGGCAGGCGCCGGAACCACTGAGCTAACCCTCCGGCCCGATCTTGTCATTCTTTATGGCAGAGTAATACTCCATTTTATAAAAAAACACATCTTCTTTATCCACTTTCGAGTTGATGGGCATTTGGGTTGTTTCCAAGATTGAGCTATCACGAACTGAGCTGCTATGAACAAGGGTGTACATCTGTCTTTCCAATGAGATTTTTAAAATTCTTTTGGGTATATTCCTAGCAGGGGGATAGCAGGGTCAAATGGGACCCCTAGTCCTAGTTTTCTGAGAAATCTCCACACGGATGTCTGTGTATTTTTAATTGAACTTTTTATTTGGAGTAAGTGTGAATTCACACATAGATTGGAAAAATAGCTCTGAGAGATCTCATGTACCTTTTCCTAGTTTCTTCCAATAGTAATGTCTTACAGAACTAGTACAACATTCAGAACAATGTTTTTGACACTGATGTGGTCAAGACAGTCAATAGTTGTACCATTACAAGAATCACTTATATTACCCTGTTTGTTATACCCATTTTCTTTTTTTCCTGTACCTTGTTTATGTGTGTACATAGGTAAGTGTGCGTGTATGTTTCTGGGTATTAAACCCAGGGAGTGTAACTCTTCAGTTATTTTGAATTAGAGGCCTGCTAAGTTGCCCAGGCTGGGTTTAAACTTGATTTCCTACTGTCTTAGCCTCCTCCTGTTTGATCAGTGGCAGCTGTAAATCTGTTCTTTTTTGTAATTTTTGTCATTTAAGAATGTGTATGCATAGAAGAGTATAGTAGAGTAATGACAGTCCTTTTAGAGCTTTGATGGTAACCGACAGCTGGCAGTGCCATGCCTCCTGTGGGTTTGCCACCACTGGTATAGTGCATAAATTTTGAGATTGGTCTTTTTCTATTTACTGTTAATTCATGGAGACTTATCCAAATTGTGTGTATCAGTAATTTGTTCTTTGTATTACTTAGTATTCTTCCATGATAAAATATATCTCTGTTTAACATCTTATCCATTGAAGGATGTCCAAGTTATTTTCAATTTGGAGGAAAGCTGCTATGGTAGTTTTTGGGGTTTTATTTGAACATACTCTTTTTTTTTAAATTGAATTCTTTATTGGTACATTTTATATACACATCACAATCACACTTAACATTGGGAATTTGTACCAGTATATGACACGAGTTAATTCTCATTTTTACCCATTCCCAAACCCACTCTAAAACACCCACATATATATATATGCTTCCTTTCATTTTTTATACATATCTTTTCCTTCCCCTCATCACTTACCCCTACCCTTTTACCTTTGAATATTTTCTATTTTACAATATCTGTCATACCTTCTAGAACTCATTTACATCTTAAGATTCTCATATCACAGAAAAGATATGGTATTTACACATCTGTGAACTATTTATTTCACTTATGAGTGTCCTCAAAGTGATGAATATACTTTTTAATATCTTGAATAAATGCTCAGAGGTACAATTTTGGGTCATAGTAGTTGTGTTTTTAGTTTTGAATGAAGCAACTTTTCTGGAGTGGCTCTATAATTTTACATCTCCACCAGCATTCCATGATTTACTTTTTTTTCTATCCTTATCAGAATTGGATGTTGTTAGTTTTAATTTTAGCCCTGTAAACAGTTGTGTAGTGATATCCTATTGTCGTTTTAATTTGTATTCTCTAATGACTAATGATGTTGAGCAATTTTCCATGTATTTACTTTGCTATCTGTATATTCTTTGATTTTGTACGTGAGTTGAAGGTCCAAGTTCTTCTTCTTTTTTTTAAAAAAACTATGTACACATTTGTTAAAGTTTCCCAAATGACTGACAAGCACCAAGGCCAAGAATCATGAATTAGACAATTAGCAAATCCATTTCTGGTCCTGAAAATTTATGGATTCCTTTTCTCAAACTGTGCTGAGTTTATTAGTTATAAATTAGGCCTCTGAGTTCAAGGAAGCAAAATGTATTTTGTAAATGTGATGTGTCAGGGATCCTTCTGTCTAGAGCCGAGTTCTGGATACATGAGAAGAATTCTTATCATCTAGGGAAAATGTCTGTTTGGAAAGGTGTGATAGCAGTGATCTCAGAGTTAAGAAAATATGACAAATTATGGCCCTTGGTGGACCAGATGACTCCTATACCTGAGATTGTATGGATACATTTTATTTGAAAATAGTGATAAAAAGTTCATTTTAGTTCAGTGTGGTTGGACAGGCTTGTAAAGCCTTAGCAAAATCTTTTCTCAAATTAAAAAAGCTCTGAGGTTATTGATCCCTTGTAGTGTGTGTATTTGTATATGTGTGTGTGTGTGTGTATGTGCATACATTCATTTTACTGAAACTTGCTTTTTAAAGGTGTTATAATAGTGTAAGAGATAGAGCATAATGTAAATTTGACCCCAAAGTTTATATTGTTATGATAAATGATCTACTCATTGTATTTTATTAGGAAGAGGAATGTCATTAGTTTTTTAATATTTATTAAGATAGTTTAGGGGGCCATGGATTTAGCTCCAGTGGTATTGTCCCTACCTTGCAAGCATAAGGGCCTGAGTTTGATTCCCAGTACCACACACACAAAAAAAAGATAATTTAGATAGTGCATAGAAAATAACAAATCAGATCAATATAGACATTCCTTGTTTAGTGACCAATTTCTGTTCCTATAACCAGGTGTTAAATGAATTGGTCACTAAGTGATGAATTGTATATAGTGAATATGTTGCAATATTCAAAACAAAGAAATGGTACAGGAAACTCCAACTGGAGGACTGTGCTTTTTTTGTACAACTCCTGTCTGCGGTACTGTAATATATAACAGAACATAAAATTACAGTACTCTACTGTACAGTATAATTAGCAGAACTGATAGTAGTGTTCTGTAGAAGAAGCTACCAAAAGGCTACACTGCTGCTCAGGTTCCTGTCATACGTTCAAATATGATTTGTAAGTTTGAGTGGTGGATTGTAAATCCAAATAGTTGTTAAATAGGTAGGTTATTAAATGAGTATCTGTACCTAAATGTATTTCCTGAGGAAAAACATTAGTCTTGCAGACATTACAAGACAGAACAAAATTTGGGAATGTACTACATGAATTTATTCATTTTTTCTTAAATAAGTATTTGAGTGTCTTTTTTTTTTTTTTTGAGACGGGATCCCATTCTGTAGTTCGGACTTGCCCTGAGCTCACTATATAGCCCAGGCAAGTCTTGAATTCAGCAGTCCTCCTGCCTCTGCCTCCTAAGTGTTGCTATTATAGGCTTGAGCCACCAAGCCTGGCACTGTGGTATGTGATAATGATTGCTGGAGGGCATGAGTCACCATGCCCAGTATTAGTTACTGGGGATCAAACTAGGGACCTTGTGCTTGCTAGGCAGGCACTTGAACCACTGTTCTAAATCTCCAGCCCCTCAAGAGTCCTTTTTTTAGAGGCATAGTTCCAGTCATGTAGCATACTTCTTGTGGATCTTACATTCTGGCAAGGAGTGTAGACAATAAGAAGAACAATAGATATACCATGCATGTAAATTATATATTAGATGTAATACCATAGAAAAAAGGAAGATAAAAGAAGATACATGGTTATTGAACAGCCAAACATAGTGATTGCACATGCCTGTGATCCCAGTACTTAGTAGGCTATCAGGAACTGTGGATGACTTACTTGGATTTATGACTTGGATTTACAGATGTCTGCCCTGTCCTGTGGGATCAACTGCTGGAATTATTGTGGACATCTGTCCTGCCCTGTGGGATCTTAAAATACAAGGATTACCGCACTAGGATTACTGGCCTTAAGATTTACTTTCTGGGTTTTAAAATATCTGCCCTGCCTTATGAGATCTTCAACTACCTGGGCTATTGTTTTGTGCATACTAGGGTTATGAGTGTGAAGTTTTGGTACCAAATAAAGGTGTGGTGAGTTTAGGGGATTAGCCCTTCCTACTTGTGTGGTATTTGGCCTTTTGCTGCCACTGCTCAGAGTAGCAAGAGTGGAGCCCAGGCTCAGCCTTTTTCTCAAGGTTCCAATTTTGTTTATTGTTTGTTAACCCTTTTGCTGTGGGACTCACAGGGGTCTGGAGTTTGCTACGAAAGTTCTGGCTGAGTCCTCTTCCCCTGTGTTCCACAGAAGGCTAATGCAGAAGGATCACTGTGAGTTCAAGACCAACCTAGTCTACATAGTGATTTTGTCTCAGCACATCTCCACATGAAAAAATGACGGGATTTTGTGAATTCTGGATGTTGGGAAAAGGCAGCTTTCAGTATTAACAAGTTTGAAATGATAGAGCCATTGAGAAGACATGCAGGCAAAATCTGGTGGGAGAGAGTGAGTCTAAGGTATCCGGGGAACAAGGTTGTGTTCGATGGTATGGAGAACCATACAGTGGCCAGCAGAAGGATGTTTAATGTGTTTCAGTCTTCTGAATTTTAAAAGTTAACCACAAATAATATGTCACATTCACAATATCAAACATATACTGCCACTTAAAGAACATAGCTAATGTATAAATCTTATTTTTGTTTTTAGGGTGATAGAGTCCTCAACTGGGATTCATATTAGCAGATAAATAGACTCGAGACTATAAACTTGCCCCTTTGTAATTCACTGGCCTGGTTAGAACTTTGAATATTGTGTCCATCTTTATGAATTTTCCAGTTTGTGGTATTTTGAACACTGTTTACAGAGGACTAAGTATGAGTACTTGTGGGGCAGTTTTAGGTATCTTCAGCCTCCCAGAATTAATGTTGTAGGCTAAGTAATAACAAAAAATAGTCTTGAGAGCTTATGTAGAATCCTTTATTATTGTTATTATTTTTTTTTGTGGTACTGTAAATCGAACCCAGGACTTTGTGCTTGTGAGGCAGACACAGGAACTGTTACTAAATTCCTGGCCCAGAAACATTTATTATTTTAAACTTCTTTTTGACCAGTTTGAGTACTTTGCCCAATTTGAGGAAAAAAATGATATGAGTAAAATATGTAGATTTTCTCTAATTTAGAATGTTTTGAGTATTGTTTTTTTATGAAGAATATGTATATCAATTTTTACTTTTCCTGAGTTTTTTTTAAAGGAAATTTAATTCCAGTTGTACTCTGTTACAGTTATTCAAGCTTATAACATGAGACTTTATGTATGTCAATGTTGATATGTATCTGAGCTGTGTAGTAATGCTATATAATACATTTTGAATAGCAGGTTATCTGGTCTCACTATTTTGATATAATAATTTTTCAGTTTTTACACCCCTGCAGTGTAAAGGATTGTACCAGGGCCTAGTTCAGTGTCTGATTTTTAAAGTTTGTATGAATTTGTCAACTGCTATTACTTCCAGTTCCTTTTTCCTTTCTAATCTTTCCCCCTACTTTCATCTGTTACTAATGCAAAGATAAATAGCTTGTTAACATTATTAGTGTAGACAAAGGTAGGAAGTTAAACTTGCTTTCTGTTTATCTGTAAGAAAAGCTCTGGATGATAATTTAAAATTTTTAAAAACTTTTAAAGACAATACACTTGCTTTTTAAGAGGATAAAAAAGGTTTTAATATAGTTTTATGTTTTCAAAATCAAATTCAAATCAAATGGAACTTCAGAGTTTTTATGTGCAATCTTTTTCTGAATAAGCAATAATAATTGAAATGAGCAGTAGTTTTTACAAATACATTTGTATTATCTGAGTAAGTTGATCTAGAATAATTAAATTTATGTTTAAAAATTAACATTTTATCTTTACATAATTATTTTATTTACCCAGCATCCTTCCCCCAAAAGAAAAGGTTTACTATATAACCATGTTTACTTTCAGCCACTATTTTCATTTTTAAACAAAACAGCAAAAACAAAACATAATTTCCTAACTAAATCAATTTTATATTCCTTTTTGTTTTATTGTTGACAAAATTCCACATGTGCTAAATGCTGTTATAATGAGGTCTCGCTTTTGAGTTTATGTGCTTGCTAATGTTTTTCTAACTGTAAAATTATCTTTACTAGATCATGAACTTGAATTTAGGAATACATTTAAATCACTCTAATTGTGTGGGGTAAAGATATCTAGGTACAATAGCAAGAAAAGCTATGCTTTTTGAATTTTCCATTTTTAACTTTAGATATTCATACATCTTGCTACCTTGCTTTTTGTTTCTTCTGATACCAAAACAAAGTCTTAAAGAATGAGGCTTTGGCTCTTCTGAAAATTTCCTTTTTCTCTTGCATGGTTTATGGAAAAAACAAAAAATAGGATACTTTTAAAGTACTCAGACCAAATCAAGAAATAACTAACATATACTTTGATTTCTTTCAAATATTGTTTTCTTCTATATCTGAACATGTACATACAGTACTGTAGAAGAATCAATAATACTGGATAGAACTGAGTTCTACTTTTGTGAGTAGAATGACCATTGAGATGTTTCATGCCCAAAGCATCTCACTTTTCTCAGTTTTTTGTTACAAGTAAAACTTTTGCTGGACAGTTAAAATATTGACATAAATTAGAACTTGTTCACAGATTTGGAAGAGCAGGGAAAAAAAAAAACCCAAGTAATTGGATTCTTATTTAAAGGCAAGCAGATAGCAATCTGGTTTATAATCTCTTCAGTCCTTACATTTGTTTTACATAATTGTCTGGAATGAATTCTTGTAGAAGTTACTGATGGCTGTTTAAAAATAATTTTAAAGCATATTTTGAGTATCTTAAAAATGACTTATTTTATGTCGAGATTTTCTTAGTTTTCTAGTTGTGAAATTTTCAATAATTAAGGAATAGTAAGATTTACATCCTTTTAGTTTTTGTTTTCTTGAATAAGAAAATCTTTAGAGCGAAATTTTAATTAAAATTTTTTAATTGCTTTTTTGGGGAAAGAGCACTTCTTTTTCATTTTTGAATATAAAATACTAATTACAGATCATATGAGTTACCAGTTTTAGTGTATAATCATATTTGTTGTTTGCATTGTTCTTCTTTAAATTGAATTGTTTATTGATACATGTTATATACACATCATGATCACACTCAAAATTGGGAATTTGTACCAGGATGTGACTTCAGTCCTTATTTTTACCTATTTTCCTATCCACCCGACTCCCCCACTCGCTATAGACATGTGCTTTTTTCTGTTTTTTTAACATCATATTTTTTCTTTCCCCTCATACTTACCCCTACCCTTTTCCCTTTGAATATTTTCTATTTCACAATAACTATCATACATTCTAGAACTCATTTACATCTTCAGAGCCTCATACTACCAAAAAGATACGGTATTTACATTTCAGTGACCTATTTATTTACATTGTTCTTGATGCATGAATTTTATGAACACAAACATTTTCATGTACAGATTTAAGGCTTGCACATTATGAAGCATGTTAAAAATACTCTTTAAATTCCAAAAATAGGGTAAAAAATAAAAATTAATCTTAATGTAAATTTGTAGATATACATCTTAATTATTTACTAAAGTTTTCTGGTGAATGTCTGTAATATCTAAGTAGAATAATATCCACTGTTAATTTGGCTAGGCAAGGAAATGGTTAACTTTTAAGGTACTTTAACTTAGTTGATAAGCAATATCTGGTTCATTATTGTTTTATTTTGAAGAACTATAATTTCACTTTCAAAATTATTGCTGTCAGGAAAGGATTTAACTTTTGAAAAATGAACTTATTTTTAATACATTTTATAGTTCATAGTGATAAGGAGAATGGAAAAAAAAGATGTATATAAGTACACATTTTTTATAATTTTGTATATCTGAAATGTACTTATAAAATTAAGAATTAATAAAAATAGATATAGCCAGCTAATGAATGTGTTGGAGGTAAATATAATTTTGGTTATATATTTTTGGATAGGATCTATGCAGTGCCGGTTGAGCTCATGTGTATCTTACAGGTGGCCTTGAGTCCATGGAGACTGTCTTGCCTCAGCCTCCTGAGTCCTGACATTACAAGAGTATGCTACCATTGCCTAGCATTACTGTGATTTTTAAAATTATTTTATTTTATTTTTAAAGTGATGCTTTTAGTGTTAATAAGAAGTAACAAGTGTGATCTTGTGCTTATTATTGAAATGCATGCTATTCCAAAGCCTTAAGGTTTAAAATATGCTAGTAGCTACCAGCTGCTAAAAATTTTCATTTGCTGATTTTATTCTTTTACTTCTTTGTCATTTAAATGCCTTTATTTAAAGTTTAACATAAGGATATTGTAAAGTATATAGCATTTTAAGATTAGATGGTGTCCAGAACATACAGTCCAAGGAGTTAGTCCAGTGTAATTGGAGGAATTATTAAATGACACTGACCTCATTTCCTTTAGAACAATGAAAATTAATAGTTTCACATTTTATTAGACTGATATTCCAGATGTAGTGTACATTTAATTAAGTGTAGTTTCCTTTTAGTTATGGTATGTGTATCTGTTCTTTGTCGCGAATTCTTTCTAGTTTTACAGTTTTCCACATGTTTTCCTTCACCATTTATGATTTTTTTCAAAGCAGAGCTATAAGGATTTAAATCACTTTAGCATGCAGCAAAACAGTTCCCATTCAAACAATAAACGCTGTTTTAAAAAGCCTTTAGATCTTCTGTCACTTCATAAATATAAATGTATAAAAACGTTATGCAGTTGTAGTGCCCACCTGCTAATTAAATGCAGATTTTCTCAAACTTGTTTAAAATCTGTCTATTTGTTTCAACTCTGTCTCTGTTCAGAATACATATGGCCCTTGTGAAACTAATTATGCTTATGGAGCAGCTGTTAAATTTAGTGCAACTAATTTTATCCAATATTTTACATTTTAATTGATTACCTGTGAAGAAATTAGCAAATTAACACTTATTGTACAGTAACTGAATGGTCTTTTATGGTTACATTCAGATTTAACAAGTGAACCAGGCCCTGATGGAATAAAGACATTTCTAGGATTTTTAAATAAGAAAGTTATTGGTCAACCTTGATTATCTAGTGTGAAAATGTAGGAAGACTGATGAGTGATGCCAAGCATCTGTGTGTTCTGTATCTTAAACCTGAGAAGCAGATTGGAAAGTAATAGCGTTTTCGCAGAATTTGGTAACATATGGGCTTATCTGGATCTAAGAAGTCTTTGAAGATCTTTGAACTTGACTAAATGACTTAACCTTTGGCATAGTGGGTGGGTTATGTGTGTTTTTTTTTAGTGGGGGAAGCACTGGCATTCTGCATTTTTCTTTTCATTTTTTTCTTTTTCCCAAATCTAACTTTTAATATTTTTTCTTAGAAGAGGAGTGACTAGAGAGATGATTATTAGGAATTTGGATTGATGAAAATTCCGATAGTTAAATAGATCTGCTATAATAAAGAAGTGTTAAATCTTCATAACATTTCAGAATTGAGTCTGTGTACTTATTTTGTGTTTTATAGATTTTATTTGTAAGTGACAATACAATTAGTTCTTACTGCCATTGTGATACATATGAAAGGATGTCCACAGACCTGGATTCAGATTTTGGTTTTATTATTCATTTTCTGTATGACCTCTAAACTTAAGTTTTCTCCAAGTCAAGACAAAACAGTAGCCTCCAACAGGAAAAATTAATCAAAACATTGAAAAGAGATGAATAACAACAAGTGTTTCTTTAAATAGAATTAAAGCCACACGAATACAGCTAACAATGCTTCTTAGCACACAGATTCTTGATAATTATAGGGCTCCGTAAATTTGTTATATAAGAGCTATACTAAACTAGTGTATTATGCTAGAAAATGAGAGATTGGTTTTGATTTTTATTTATTAGCTTAGGATTTTGATAACAATAGTGAAACTTGATGTATGTGTCTGAAATTGTGACAAATATTTCAATTGAACTATATAGATAGGGAATTGGATATTAGAAATATACAAAGAATTTCTATTTACAGTCAACCTGCAACCACTAGAGGATTGACCCTTTGTCCCTAGTGAGGATGGCTGATGTTTTGGAGTTTAGAATATTTGGCAGCTGTATTGATTTAAACAGATTTCTCTAAGGCAAATGACAGTCACTAAGTAAGCAAAGCTGAAAATACTTAGCTTTGATTAATTCATTGTAAAATTTAGGTGTGTAATTTCCCCAAGGAAGTATTTTGTTGGTGGATATATTTGAAGTAGTCTTTCATGTAAGATATCAGGTGCTTATGTAGATTGGACTGAAAAACTAGCAGTTGTGATCTTTTGGGTGGATGGGGTGGGGTAGTGTTGGAGATCAAAGTTAGGGCCTTGCCTATGGTATGCAAACATTTTGCTATGGTGGGCAAGATTCTACCATTGGAGTGTATCCTCAGCTCCACTGTGATTTCCTTTAAAATTGAATTCTTTATTGGTATACTTCATATACAACTCACGATCACACTCAACATTGAGAAATTGTACCAGTATATGACGAGTTAATTTTCATTTTTACCTACATCCCTACCTACCCTACAATCCGCCCCCCATGTACATATGCTTTTTCTTTTTTCTTAAATCATATTTATTTATGATTATGGTAAGTTTCAAATTATTGTGTAATTAGGGTTTATTAATCCAGGAATTGCTTTAGGTTTTGTTAAGTAGTGTTAATACCTTATGTTGGAAATGGTTCTTTTTTTTTTTGAGACAGGGTCTTGCTTTGTAGTTCAGGCTGGCCCTGAGCTCATATGTAGCCCCAGCAAGCCTTGAACTCAGCAGTCCTCC
This sequence comes from Thryonomys swinderianus, assembly GCA_004025085.1. Taxonomy (NCBI): domain Eukaryota; kingdom Metazoa; phylum Chordata; class Mammalia; order Rodentia; family Thryonomyidae; genus Thryonomys; species Thryonomys swinderianus. The sequence continues at coordinate 14,972 of PVIC010039052.1, forward strand.
TGCCTCTGCCTCCTGAGTGCTGGGAAGACAGGCATGAGCCACAATACTGGGCACTGTGGTATGTGGTACTGATTGCCGGTGGGTGTGGGTTACCACACCCAGTATTGTATGTGGTTATTAGAGATGGAACTAGGGATCTTGAGTTTGCTAAGCAGGTGCTGAAACCACTGAGCTAAATCCCTGACCTGGGAAATGTTTTTAATTTGGCTGATAGAAACACTCTTTCTCTGGTTGACATTTAGGAATTTTAGTCCTTTCCATTATATTTTTTTATCTGGTTCTATGGAATTTTTACCTCATATTTAACAATGAGTATTTATCAGAAATTTCCCACTGCAGTATTCTGTATCCCTGTTCCTGTTAATTGGTATAGTGCTTTCCAAATACTGCTGCTACAGTGGCCTCCGTTAAGTTTTCTCTGTCTCCTTAACCTAGCAAATCCACCAGGCTTTAATTTTCCTCTTCCTGTCCTGTTCCTGGAAACTTTCTCAGGGCAGTAAGCTGGGGCCATTCCTATGGTTGGTTCCTTTTTGAGGATGATTGCAGTCCTGTGCTGCCTGTTGTATAATGTCTGAAATAGTTGTTTCATACATTGTGTCTGCTTGGTAGTTGTTCCTGGTGGGTCTTTTAGCCAGAGGGTGAAATTCCAATACTCATTATTTATCTCCAAGATTTATTATTTTATTTGCACTTTTTCTAATTTTTAAAAATTTTCACTCAATTTATCAACTTCATTAATCTGTTTGAAGAATCAACTGATGTCTTTCCTGATCTGCTTCATTAATTTTTGTTCTTCATTTTCCTTTCACCTATGATGAATTTCAGTTTGCTATTATTATTATTATTATTATTATTTTTTTTTTTTTTCTTTTTGAGACCGGGTCTCGCGTTGTAGTTCAGGCTGGCCCTGAGCTCACTATGGTGCCCAGGCAAGCCACTGTGAACTCAGCAATCCTCCTGTCTCTGCCTCCCGAGTGCTGGGATGACAGGTGTGAGCCACCACATCCGGCATTGTGGTATGTGGTGTTGATTGTTGGTGGGCGTATCTCCACACCCAGCATTATATGTGGTTACTGGGGATCGAACTCAGGTCCTTGAGCTTGCGAGGCAGGCACCGGAACCACTGAGCTAACCCTCCGGCCCAAGTTTGCTATTATTTTTCTAACTCCTTGAGATAGATGCTTATATCACTTATTTTTAGCTTTTATTCTTTTCTTCTGTGTAGTTAGCTCTATGAATTTTCCTAAGTTGGGGTTTAGCTATATTGTTATATTTTATTTTGTGTTTAGTTCAAATGTTTAAAAACTACCCACTGTAGTTTCTTCTTTCTCATGGGTTATATAGATGTGTATTATTTAGTTTCTACACACTTGGATTTATGCTATCCTAGTTGTGCTTTATTTATTGTTTTCTTAATTCCTGTGTGGTTAGAATGCTTTTTGTCTTTCAGACATGTTGGAGATTATGACCCACACTGTGATTTATTTTAAGAAATTCTTATAGATAAGCTTCATGAAAATGATTATTCTGCAATTTGAGATATAGTTATATAGGTGAATTAGCCATTTGTTTTAAAATTTCTTAATTTTAAAACTTTCTTTTAAAAAATTGCTAATTGTTCATTTATTAGGATAGTCATAGATAAATCTATAGCCAGAATTCTGCCTTTAAGTTTTATCACCTTCACTTTGTTTATTTTCAGGTTCTAATATTATGTGTTTGCAGGTTTGTTATATGTACTCTTAATTCATCTTTTCATCATGAAGTTTCCCTCTTTATTTGTAAGTGTTTACTTTGGGGTTTACTTTTTCTGATACTAGGATAGTTTCATAATCTTCCTTTTTGTTACTGCCTGCATATTTTTCCATACTTACATTTCAGCCTTTCTTTGTTTTCATGTTTAAAGTTTTCAGTTTGCTTATCATGTACAGGTACAAATTCCCTATGGTGAATGTTATCATTATGTATGCCTAAAATATTCCAATAAAATTAAAAAAATAAAGTGTTCAGTTTAAAGGTTGCCTATTGATTACTTTTTTCACTCTTATAGTCTTTTTAAATTTCATTTGTATTTAAGTCATTTATGCTTAATAGTTACTGATATATTTGGATTTAATCCACCATGTTGTTCATTGTTTTTTCCTAATGTCATATTCAATTTTTTCTACTTTTTTCTCTTTTTTGGATGACTGCCATTTCATTTGCTTAAATTACATTCTTTTAATTATACATTAAGTGATTTATCTAGGAAATGTGTAATGTTCTTGACTTTATTCACATGTACAGTCACATAAATTATTACCATGGTTTTCTGTAGCTTTGATTTTTTTTTTT
>PVIC010039053.1:0-17307 GCA_004025085.1 Thryonomys swinderianus
GGGATACAGTGTGCTGCTGGGCGGCCTTCAGGCCACTGGAAATGGACTGCACCCTGCAGCCGGGTCCGCGTGCTGCTCACTCAGTTCGCCGGAAGCAAGGCATGGTGGGCTCGGAGTTGCTTGGTCCAGTCCGCCCGCTGCTCGTTCCTCAGTCCGCTGGAAACACGGCACGGCGGCCCGGAGCTGCTCGGTCTGGTCCGTCTGCCGCTCGTTCCCCAGTCCGCTGGAATCACGGCACGGCGGGCCCGGAGCTGCTGGGTCCAGTCCGTCCACCGTAAGTTCCCCAGTCCGCTGGACTCACGGCACGGAGGGCCCGGAGCTGCTGGGTCCGGTCCGTCCGCCCTCCTTGTGTTTCTTTATGAATCATCCACTATTCACTCCTTTCCCTAGCCTGTCACAATCTTCTTACCCATCTGTATCTATCCATTAAACCCCAAGTATTCTGAGAAACTCTGCCGTGCCCAGCATTTCCTTTCCATGGCAACTAAAGCTAATTTTCTACCTCGTTTCTTCAGGCCTTCTGCATTGCTTGAACTACTCTAACCTGATAACTTTGCTATGCTCTGACTGTGTCCCCCAAAATCCATGTTGAAATTAATCACCAGTGTTACAGTATTTAAGAGGTGAGGCCTGTCAGGAATGACTAAGTCATGAGAACTGAGCCCTCTGAAAAGGGATGGAGTGAGGTGGTTCATTCCTTTCTATCCTTTCTGCTGTTTGAGATGACAGCGTTCATCGCCTTTTCTCTTCCACCTTCCACCATGTAAGCTTGAAACAGCAAGGTGACATCTTGGAAGCAGGGAGTAAGCCCTCAGCAGACCACTGACACCAGCATCTTGATCGCACTCCAGAAATGTAAGAACATAAATTTCTGTTCTTTATAAAAATGTGTTACTTTTTTTTATAACAGCATAAATGGACCAAGACAGACCCTGACTGGCTTCTTTGTCCTTCTTTTTTTTGTTTGTTTTTTAAGACAGGGTCTTGCTTTGTAGTTCAGGCTGGCCCTGAGCTCAGTATGTAGCCAAGGCAAGCCTCAAACTCAGCAATCCTCCTGCCTCTGCCTCCCGAGTACTGAGATTACAGGTGTGAGCCACCACATCCAGGATGATGGTGTGTGGTACTGACTGCTGGTGGGCGTGAGTCACCATGTCCCCTATTGTTGTATGTGGTTACTGGCGATTGAACCGGGGACCTTGTGCTTGCCAGGCAGGTGCTGAAACCACTGAGGTAAATCTCCGGCCCAAGGCAGTTTTATATTTATTTATTTTTATCATATTGAAAGCTCAGGCTTTGCTTAAGTGTCACAATCATAGCACTAATCCATTGTCTACATCCTCTCCCCTGATTTTCCGGTATTCAGAATTAAGACTCTCTTCAGAATTACTGTTGGTAGAGCACTCAGTTGGGATATCATTCCCATCCACTTCTACCGGTCTATGCTTCTAGTGCCTTGTAATCTGATACCTCTATACCCAGCCCCAAACTTCTTTACCCTGTTTCAGGACTTCAGCTCATGCCAGCCTTTTCTGGCCACTTTTTCCTTTATGCCTTAATTCAAGCCCTCAACTCTATAATCATTTGTAACTTATCTTCCTGTCACCATTCTCATTTCTCTAATTTATTTTACCCATTCTCATCCTTAAATATTAATGTGTGATGTTAATCTGAAACTTTTTTTAAGATTACTTCTATGGTGCCAGAGATTTAGCTCAGTGGTTCCGGCTTCAGCCTCGCAAGCACAAGGTCCTGAGGTAGACACCCCCCCCCCGTACCCATATACAATTCTGGACGTGGTGACTCATGCCCACCAGCAATCAATACCACATACCACAGTGCTGGGCTCAGTGGCTCATGCCTGTAATCCTAGCACTCGGGAGGCAGAGACAGGAGGATTGCTGAGTTCGAGGCTTGCCTGAGCTACATAGTGAGCTCAGGGCCAGCCTGAACTACAAAGCAAGACCTTGTCTCAAAAAACAAAACAAAACAAAACAAAAAAAACTGCACCAAATGACTCCCAGAAGTAATAACTAAATTCTGTAGTGTTGCAGGATACAAAGTTAATGCTCAAAAATTAATAACATTTCTGTACACTAATAAGGAACTCACCAGGAGAGAAATTAGGAAAACAATACCTTTCACAATAGCATGAAGAAAAATGAAATGTTTGAGAATTAACCTAACAGCCAGGTGTGGTGGATCACACCTGTAATCCCAGAACTTGGGAGGCAGAGACAGGAGGATTGCTGAGTTTGAGGCTTGCCTGGACTACATAGTGAGCTCAGAGCCAGCCTGAACTACAAAGCAAGACCCTGTCTCAAAGAAAAAAAAAAAAAAAGATTACTTCTATGAATGGTAGGAGAAAGAAAGAAGGGAAAGAAAAAATTTGATGGTTAAAAAAGGAAACAAAAATTATGTATATGGGGGATGAGGGGTTGTGGGAGGGCAGGGGAATGGGAAAATGAGAATCAAGTTGTGTCACATACAGATACAAATTCTCAATATCGAATGTAATCATAATGTATGTATAAAATACCAATTAAATCAATTAAAAAAGATTATCCTTATGAAGATAAAAATCCAGTCTCTTTAACAGGCCAGACCTACGTTTTTTTTGGTTTATATATTGTTCTAATTAGCCACTTTAAAACGTAAAATTCAGTGACTTTTAATATATTAACACTGTTGTGTAACTACCACTATTTAGTTCCTTAAACATTTTTTGTCCCCCCAAAAGCAAATCCCACACTCATTAAGCAGTCACTCATCATTCCTCAGAGAGGTACAGAAAAATGTACTTTCTGTCTCTATGGATTTACTCACTCTGGATTTCTCAAATATATGAAATATTGTGTCTATCTTAGCATAATATTTTTGAAGTTCATATTGTAGTTTATACCAATGCTTCATTACTTTTTGTAGATATTTTAATAACATTCAGTTCCATGATATGATCAAAATCCATGGTTATTTTTTATCATTTTAAACATTTTGTTCTGTATTTGCTTTATAGTTTTTTACTTTATAAATTTTTACTAGTATGTGTGTGTAGTACACAGTGATTACATTCATTATCGTGAGTTTTTCTGTATTTATGACACATCTTAATTCTCATTGCTTCTCCTCCCCTCCCTCTATCTCTTGGTCCCTTTCCCACTTGCTAAAGATCTGTTTCCCTATTTCCTTTTATTTATCTTTTATTTTGCTTTTCATTTTTATTTTGAGTTTCTCATGTAAAAGAAATTATGCAATATTTTAACTCGTGTGGCTGACTTATTTCACTTCATGTTATGGTCTCAAGTTTCATATATTTTCCTTCAACTGTAAACGTTTAATTTAAAAATTTACTGTAGTAAAAGACACATTGCCATTAATCTCCCTCAAAAGATTCTTCCTCACGTTTAACACACTTACCTCATCATTCTTGCCACTTTCCAGAGTGGTTCTAGGAGGTATTCATTGTGAGTGTCTTCATGAGATGTGATCAGAACTTCAGTGACTGTTGCCACTAGGTGCTGTTCAACAGGAAGACAGGCTCATAAAGTGTTATGGATGGAATCATAAGCTTTATTCACCTGATCTGGCACCCTGCAACTTCTGGTTCTTTCGCAAAGTCAAAATGACCATGGAAGGTAAAAGTTTTTAATATACTCAGGATGTTGAGGCAGCCACAACTAAAGACACTCAGGAAGGAGGGCTTTCAAAACTGCTTCAGAAAGTGGTACCAACGATAGGGAAAGTGTTCTACCTTTTTAATTATAGACATCCTAGCATATGTGAAGTGTTTTGTTTTTGTTTTTGTTTTTTTTTGCTTTTGAGACAGGGTCTCGCTTTGTAGTTCAGGCTGGCCCTGAGCTCACTATGGTACCCAGGCAAGCCGCCACGAACTCAGCAATCCTCCTGTCTCTGCCTCCCGAATGTGAAGTGGTTTTAACCCCTTATAATTTTAACTCACATGTCTCTAATGATAAATGATTACATGTGCTTGTTAACTATTTGTCTGTCTCTTTCAGAGAAATGTCTATTCAAGCAGTTTGCCCATTCTTTAATTTGGATGTTTTTCAGTTTGGTTTTTGTGTTGTAAAAGTTATTTATATATTGTGGGTATGAGACCTGTGTTGCTTACTTTTCTCATTGCAGAGACAAAATTGCCAACCCCAAAAGTTAAAAGGGAAGGGCTGTATTTGGCTCACACTTTATAGAGGTTTCAGTCCATAATTGGCCAGCTCCAAGTCAGGGATGACACGCAGGCATGGCTGAACAGAAACAACACTGAGTGCATAAGGTAGCAGAGGTAACGTGAGGGAGAGTTCCTGACACCTACCCCTTAGCAAGCGCAGCAAGATAAACAGTTTAACAGCATCTTTCTGCTCCTTTTCTCTTATTCAGGCTACTGGGATTAGGGTGGATTCAAACTAATCACTCACTTGTAATGGTTTAGTAATCACACGCCCCTAATCCCAGCCTTACACCTTCCAGATTCAGCTACCTCTGCAAAAGAAAGTCCCATGTCATCCACATGAGGCTTTGGAAGGACATCTAGACATAAATGATAATAAGACCTTTATCAAGTAAATGATTTGCAAATATTTTCTCCATTCTCTCTAAGTTGTTTTATGATATTTTGTTCAATTTTAATGGCATATGTTCAGAGTACATAATGATTACATTCATTCCAGATACTCTGCCATATGTGGATAGTCTAGAAGTCTTTTGGTGGAGTTTTTAGGGTCCTTCATGTAGAGATTCATGTCGTCAGCAAATCATGATAACTTGTTCCTTTCCTATCCATATCCCTTTTATTATTTCTCTTGTCTTAGTCCTCTAGCTAATGTTTTGAGAACTAAATGAAACAAAAGTGGTGATAATAGATGTTTTTCGTCTTCTTCCTGATTTCACAGGAAAAGCTTATAGCTTCTCTCCATTTAGTACAGTATTGACAGTTTATTTGTCATAGATGGCTTTCATCAGGTTGAAATAAAGACTTTCTGTTCCTATTTTCTTAAGGATTTCTTGTCATGAATAGATATGAATTTTGTCGAATGGTTTTTCTGCATCTATTGAGATCCTTTGATGTTGGTCCTTGCTTCTATTTGTGTGTTGTATTACATTTATTAATTTGCACATGTTGAACCTTCCCTGTGTACCTGAAATCAGTTCTACTTGGTCAGTATACATGATCTTTTTGATGATTTGCTCCATTAGGTTTTCCAGTATCTTATTGAAGGTTTTTTCATCTGTGTTTGTTAAAAAAGATTGGCCTATAATTCTTTCTTCCTTTGTTTGTTTGGGTCCGTTTCTGATTTTGGAATGAAGGTTATGCTTGCTTTCAGGAATTACTTTGGGAATACTGCTTTCCTTTCAATTCCCTTAAAGAGTTTGAAGAGTACTGGCATTAATCTTCTCAAAATAGTTATGGAAAATCTTTTTTTAAAATTCAATTCTGTATTGGCACATTTTATATACACATCATAGTCATATTCAACATTGAGAATTTGTACCAGTATATGACACGACTTAATTCTCATTTTTCCCATTCCCCTACCCACTCTCCAACTCCCCACTTCCTATATACATATGCTTTGTTTCCTTTTTTAACATCACATTTTTTCCTTCCCCTTGTTACGAACCCCTAGCCTTTTCCCTTTGAATATATTCTACTTCACAGTATCTATCAGACATTCCAAAACTCGTTTACATCTTCAGATTCTCATACCAGAGAAAAGATAAGGTGTTTACACATCTGTGTATGGATAATCTTCTGATTTCAGCAGAATTCATTGTGCTTTCACCTTCCTAATTGCATGGTTTTGTATTTGTTCTTTCCTTATTTTGGTAAAATTAGGTAAAGGTTTGTCTCTTTTGTTTATTCTTTCAAAGGACCCTTTGATTCCTTGATTCTTTACACTGATTTTTAGTCCCCTGTACAGCTAAGAATGTGTATTCAGTTGTTGTTGGATGAACCACTCTGTAGGTATCCATTAAGTCCATTTGTTTGAAGGTTTGGCTCAGCTCTGATATTTCTTTGTTGATTTTTTGTCTAGTTGATTGATCAATTTGTGACAATGGAATATTGAGTCATTCATCACAGTTGTATTACTGTTTGATTTTTCATGTCATTAGTATTTTTTATGAACTTATGTGTGCTGGTATTTTGGGGCATAAATGTTTCTCACTGATAACTCTTCCTTTGAATTGATCCCTTGCATGGTAACTCAGGAGAAGGATATTTCACATAAGGTCTAACCTGGACTTCATATTTCTAAGGAGATACTCCATGACCTATGTTATTTAAAGCTAAGAGTAAGTTATTAGTGGAGGAGGGGAAAGTCAGTCATGGGAGTCAGGAGCCCTTTCATAAAAAATATGTAGAAAGCAAGTATTATGTAGTTGCCTGATTTTTAATCTATTCTCATTCCAAACATAGTTATAATAAGACACAAGACTCTCCTTACATAGGCTTCTTTTTTTTTTCTTTTCTTCCATTTTGATACACCATGCCTTGTCTTGTTCTTTCCCTTTGCCCTAGTACCACGGCGATAATGTAGACTATACTTTTGTTGAAATACCAAGTCTTGGACTTACAGTCATTGTAGTTCATAAAGGATGGAAAATTACCTTTCAGAGGAGCAAAATCCACCAGCCTACATCAATTGGCTTTTCTTAGTTTATTAAAATGAGAAATAACTTTGTTTTTACTCTGGCAGTCATGCCATCATAGAAATGCCATATAATCCAGGTGTTAGCATTGTGTAATTGAGACCATCCCCATGTGAGACAATAATGTTACCTTTGCAGTGTCCTTCACTAGTTAAATACAGATAGCTCAGAGAATTTATAAAAAGGCCCTGCATTCCTAGGGAAGACATATAATTCTCTGATCATGATAATCATCAAATCCCTCATGAAGATCTAAAGCTGTCCAGTGCATTGTTGATCACTCACTGAAAGACAGTGATTGTCCACTAATAGCTCTGTCACGAATTTAATCCCCAGACAAACCTATGTCTCAAATCTGAAATTTTCTTTTCCTGGGGATCATTTCTAATTCCCTAGCTTAGTGATAGAGTGTATGCCTAGCATGTGCAAAGCATGTTTTTATACTTGATAGTTTCCTATTATTTCTTGAGTATCTACTTAGGCAATTTTTACAAAGTTCAATATTCTACACTTTACATGATGCTAAATTTGTTAGCTATTGAGCATAAATGAAAGCATATTTTAGTCACACATTAGTATAATTATGATGTCCCTATGGAGATTGGATTGGTACTTTTATTTCTCAATTTTTAAAGCCTTTTCTCTTATTGTAGTTTGATTTTTAATGTAACCCAGGTTGGCCTCGAACTCACAGGGATCCTCCTGGCTCAGCCTCCTGAGTGCTGGTGTTGAGGACCATCTAGAAAAATTGAATTTTAAAATTCACGTCCTATTAAAGGTTGAACTTTAATATTCATGCTTATGAATATCCTCTTAAAAATACATAAGCCAACATGCAGAAATCTGGAAATTTCACATCTAAGTGTCAATTTTGATATTTTCTGATAAAATGATAAATCTGGTATCCCTGGGTCTCTATTTCTGGAGACTGGCACTAAGCAAAAATAAAGGAGCTCATGCTCATGTTTTAAAGAGGTATGTAGGCTTAATTAATTACTACAGTCTTGGAATTTCTTGTCATTGCTCCAAGAGGGAGACAGATTGCATTTCCCTTTATCAGTTCTCTGCTTGCTGTTTTTCTTATAGTAAGGAACTGTTATTCTGCATGCAATTCTTTGCCATTAAGTTGTGTTAATTAGATTATGGTACAGAAGGTAAAGATTAGTCTTCACTTACAGTCTCATCAATTTGGCCCTTTTGATCAGTAAAAAATCAGCCAGTGATGTGCTCTTTACTAGTCACCTTTTGAGTTAATCCATTTTCCCTTCACTGATGTGAAATCTTGATCTCTGAGTCTTTCAAGGCTATAATTTTAGGTGTTCATACTTCACTTTTTGAAAAACTTTTGTCTCATATCCTTATTATTTCCATTAATAGCATATTTTTCCCTTTAAAAAATGTTGTCCATGACTTTTAGCTGCTGTTGCTAGATTGTAACAACAGACACAAATCATTATACTTCTTCTATCTATGATCTATGGAAGCAATGTCCCCCACTGACTCTGGCCTTGCTGGGGTTTCCTTTGGCCAGTGGCAGATTAACAAACCTTACACAGGCAAAGACTTGGGATGTGTTCGTACATTGGAGCTTGCTTTCTTGTTGAATTTGGGAATACTTAATCATCAGCTATATGAATGAATCTGGGTTACCTTGCTGAATGGAGCCAAATACATGCTAGCTCAGTTATAATGCCCCAGCCAATATTCAGTAGACTGCCAGACTTGTAGGTGTGGTCATGCTAGACCATCCAGCCCCAGCCAAGTTGGCCCAAACTAATGGAATAATCTAACAGACTTAATGAATAGTGACAAATGAGAAATGTTTGGTGTGATATATTTTGGGAGTGGTTTACTCTATAGCAAATTGGGCACAACATAAAGAGCATTCTGTTTTAGCAAAGTGGATTTTGTTAGCAAAAAATGTTAATGCCATGCAAGAGAAGAATGAACAAAGTCTCATGTTTTAGGAGATTGAGGAGGTATAAAAATAAAATGTAAAACTTGATATTGAATGGGATCATACACTGTGAGAGAGAAGACCATTGTTGGACCAATGGAAAAAAATTGAAATATGAATTGTGGAATACAAAAATATTATGATAATATAAATTTTCTTGAATTCAATAATCATATTGTAAACATATAAGAAAGTATATTGGTCATAGGAAATACACACTAATGTTTATGAGGTAAAGTGACATGCTTTAGAGAACCTGTTGTCAAATAACAGAACAATTAATGAGAATGAAACTGAATAAAAAAGAAAACAAAGGAAGGAATTAAGGAATAGGGAATTGTAAGGCAATTATGGCAAAATGTTAAAAATTCACTAGTCTGCATAAAGTTGTATGGGATTCTCTTTACTGTTCTTATATCCTTTAAATTTAAAAATATTTTAAGATTAAAAAAGAAGAAAAACATCAAATGAAATTAAAAAACAACAACTGATGAAGCTTCCTGCAGAAATTTTCTGAAAGTACTATTTTAATACATTTGTTTTAGGAAGAATTCCAAATACTTTTTTATGCAGACATATACTTAGAATCTAATGGTTGGACTAGGAAGTAGACCATGCTAGAATAATATCCATTTTAAGTTGAGTATATGTGAGGAGGAAGTGGAGCCCTTTAAAGGTACAAGGTAGTAAAAGGGATGCTTGAGAAGGGGCAGAAAAGCTGGATTTTTATTGTTTCCGTCATATCTATATTAATATCTTAGAACATGTTATAAAACTCTCAGTCTCAATTTTCTTCTTAGATTAAATGCGAGAGTTATTATAAGGTTCTTAGTGATGCTAACATTTCTAAAATCACTTATACAATGATACCAAATGTCTTGGTCATTGACTTCTATTGTCATGATTATAATGACCCCTTGTTATTTTGTGATAATTGTACATGACCTAAATCTGTAGGAACCTCATTCAGTATGTAGAAGCATAGTGGGTATAAGCTTGAGTTATTATTTGGTTGCTTTGCAAGCTGGCTATATGGAATGATATTAGTAAAGAATAAATTTTGTATAATCACAATATTTGAAGCCTCATTGGTGATCAGGGTAAGTGATATAATCTCAGGATTGGGGTTAGTGTGGATCACCACCCCAGCACATGTGCGCGTACACACACACACACACACACACACACACGCACGCACGCACACTCTTAACTTCTCCAGAATACCAAAATGAAGGAGAAGGAAGAATCATAGTGACAGAAATGACAGGGTGGCATATGGAACAGAAAGACACATTATAATCTGGAAGACATGTAGTGGATTGCCCATGGGGAAGACTTATATTTTTAGCAGCATTAAAACTTAGCCCAAATAAGAATGCCAGGGTCACTGTGAAAAGATGTCCTGGACCCTTTTGTAACTGTCAGCGATTTGGGGCATATAACAGAGGCATGATTTAGAAAATTGGTAGATATCTCTGCCTCTTGATATCTTGCAGCCTCGTTGTGTGTTCTTATCATCTTTTCTGTCTTTATGGCTTCCATTTCTCTCCCTGCTCCTTTTACCCACTTCCAACAGCTGGTGGCACTTATAAACAATATGTAAGTGTTTGGGAGGTCTCTCAGGGGAAGGCTGCTATTTAAATGTTTTATTGATATACATTTATAGCTTAATAAATTTCCACAAACTGAATGCACACTGTAAGCAGAACCTTCACCCACAAAGAGGATTACCTTCACTCCACAAGCCATTTCCATGTCTACTCCCATTCAATAGCTTCTTCCAAGGGTAATCATGCTTGTGATTTCTAACACTGCAGGTGAATTTTGTCTGTTTGGACCTTTATATAAGTGGAGCCACACAGTACATGTTCTGTTGTATCTTGCTCAATATGTGCTTGGAAGAGTTAGCCACGTTGGTACTCAGGGGTATAGTTTGTTCATGTCATTGTTGTGCTATATTGCATACAAGATACACAACAGTCTGTTTATCCATTCTGTTCTTGGTGGACGTGGTTATAGCCATTATGAAGAGTGCTGCTATGAATATTCTGGTACTTAGGTTTTGGAAAATATGGGGATTTTTTTAGACACTTGAGAATGTAGCTAATGGGCCTTAAGAGATGTATAGCATATGCTCAACTTCAGTAGATGCTCCAAGAGCATTGTTTTTTGTTTTGTTTTGGTGGTACCAGAGATTGACCTCAGGCCCTTGTGCTTCCAGGGTAGGCAAGGTACCAATTGAGCCCAATCCTCGGCAAGGGCATTGTTTTCCAAAAAGGTATTTTAGGTCAAGCACTTGCTGTGCAATCACAGTGATCTCCTTGTTGAGCTTATAAGTTGAAGACACTGCAGTGGAAGTGTTAAGTAAATGATCTGAAGCCCTTCATTATTTGAGCTGAACAGGGATCAGAACCTAATCTAGCTTGACTCTAAGGATGGCATTTTTTTTTCTTTCTTTCTTTTTTTTTTTTTTTTTTTTTTAGTGCCCTCCCACCAGCCCCTGAGCTCCAACTTAGAAATATGCAGGATTATTTCCATGGGACTTAGGAGACAATATCAGTGGCTTTCCAAGTAATGCTATCTTTTTTTATTGGTTATTTTTCTTGCTATAAAAACTTCTGATGTGTACATTGCTTAGAAACGGTAGCATAGGGAAAGAATGCCAAAAGGTAGAAGTCTGTGTTCCTTCTGCTCCCTGATGAAGCTACATGTCCTCCAAAGATGTGGGCTATCCTTTCATAATATTGAATTGTTGTTGGCAATCCTATCTCCCTTGTTTCTAAAGGGGCAGATAACAAATTCTTACCATAGGAATGGGAGTGGAATGATGGGTACCATCTCCAGGCATAACTAAGTGATATCGGGTGTTCTTTCTCTATGTTGTTTCCTGTGTGCCAGACAGATGATGGCAGAACCACTGAGGGAGGCTGGATCCCAAATCCCTGCTCGGAAGAAAGGAGAGTTATCTGCCTGTTAATGTTTGTCAAGTTAATGACAAACTTCTGTTGTGTTAAGTGTCTGATCCTGGATCTCATCTGTTATAGCAACTAGTGTAATCATAACCTAAATATCAGGGAAATCTCCATGCTGGTCCTACCAGTTCTCTTGCTTCTTTCTTTTGCACTCTGGCACTTCCTTCATGGCACAAACCTTCCTTACTTGCCTCTTTTACTGGCAGGAATTACAGGAACTAAATGTCCTACTTCACGGGGCCTTAGTTTGATAATCATTGTGAATAATCTTCAGCTCCATTATTTACTGCATGAGCTGTGAAATTGTGTTGTAATTTATGTAATTTAGCCTTTGAACCTCTTTTTCTTTGTGACAGAAGCCATTACAGAATAAGAGAGGCTCCTTTTATGGCTAGTACAGAAAACTTACTGGAACCTTTTTAAAAAATATACACAGCCCTTTTGTGTAGCCCTTCTGAACTTTCAAACTCCAACCCTCATAGAAGCTTTGCGACAGGGCAGCCTGCTATTATTCACTCCACTGGGTAGTTGAAGAAAATGAAGTACAGAAAGATAAAGTCACAGTAGAATAGAATCCATGTGGCTCCATGTCACTATCCTTTTGTTCCCTCTAAGAGATACCTGTCTCCGTGTCAGAAATCATGGAATTATCACAGATTACCCAATCAATTTTGACAGGCTGTTACATTTAGGATTCTTTAATCTGGAGCTGATGAATCTGTTTGTTAAGGAAATCAGTCACTTCATAATAATTTCCTTTAAGTTTCCTTTCTATGGGCTAATTTTACATATCAGTCCCAAAGCCTTAGCTTATCACAGGACTATGATGTATACATCTGTAGAATGATCACTACATAGTCATATCTGGCAACCTATATGGTCATATAATGGAGAAACCAAATGCCACAAAACCTAGGGAAGGGTTTCAGCACATTCTAAGAATAGGTTTGAGCTCTCTATCCACAGGATAAGCCTTTCCTTTTTCTTCCATCTTTAAAGACTACTGTGCCAGCTAGCTTTCCATTACTACAACAAATACTGGAGATAAATCAACTTAAAAAGAAGAAATGCCCAGGTATGTGGTGCATACCTCCAGTCCCAGCACTCTGTGAGGCTGAGATAGGAGGATGATAATTTCAAGTCCCATGTGACCAACTTAATGAGACCCTGTCTCAAAATAAAAAGGGCTGGAGATGTAGCTCAATTCAAAGGCCCTGGGTTAAATCCCTGGAATCACAGAGGAAAAGTTTATTTTTGCTCAGGGCTTTAGAGGTTTCAGTCTATGGCTGATTGACACCAGTGCTTTGGTGGCATTGTGGTGGAAATATGTAGCAGAGGTGTTCTGTTAACCTCATGTCTAGGTATGAAAGAGTTTAGAGCTCATAGTGGGACACACTGTAATCGTAGCATTCTGGAGATTAAAGCAGGACAATGGCAAGTTTCAGCCCAGCCGTGACAACTTAGGGAGACTCTGTCTCAAAGTTTAAAAAATAACAAAGGATAGGAATAGGGCCCTTAGTTCAATCCCCAATATTAAAAAAAAAATTAGGGTCTCACATTTCCCTTTGAGAGCATATTTCCAATGACTGAAAATCTCCCAGTAGATCCTACCTCTTAAATATTTTACCACCTCCCAGTAGCACCAAGTTGAGAACCAGGCCTTCAATACATGAAGCTTTGAGAGACATTTGGCATCTAAACTATAGTGGCTTTGAGACTAGCAAGTATTTTTTTAAAATGATTTTATTGGTACATTTAATTTATACATTATGATCACATTCAATGATGAGGTTTTGTACCAGTACATGACACATCTTGATTTCCATTCCCCTACCTTCCCTACAACTCCCCACCTGCTATATACATAAGTTTTGTTTCCTTTTTTAAACAATCAATTTTTTCTTCCCTTTTTTTATTAGTCCCAACCCCCCTTTTCCTTTTGAACATTTTCTTCATATTCACAATACCTATCATACATTTTAGAACTCATTTGCACCTTCAGTTTCTCATATCAGAAAAACAATATTATTTACAAATCAGTGTCCTATTTATGTCACTTATGAGTATATCCTCAATGTACATCTATTTGAGTATAAATGACTCAAATTTAACATTCTTTAGGCTGAGTAATGCTCAATTTTATTAAAAAAACCACATCTTTATTTAGTCTCCTGTTGATTGACATTTGGGCTATTTCCAAGATTTAGCTATCACAAACTGAGCTGTTATAAACATGGATGTACATGTGTTGCTGTGATATGACTCTTTTAATTTAGCAAATTTGCTCTAATGCCTGCCGTATCTTTCTGTTCATCTTTTTTCATGTCTCGGTTACCTAACATGAAGTCTTATGTAAATTATTCCTTCCTTGGTTTGATTGTCTAATGAGCTTTGTCCTCCTTTCTCTATAGACCTCTCTCCATGTAGCTATTTCTTTTCAAGGCTTCAGCATCTTTGTCTTTCACATGAATTTCAAGATTGCTGACCAAGTCATGAAAATTTTTATTCTTAGTTCCCTGTACACCAGGAGCAGACTTATCACTCTGTCATTTGAAATCTTCACATAGAAAGCTGCTGCAAACCCTACTCCCCCTTACGAGTCCTTCTTAAGCTTTACTTTCCACATTCAGGACCCCCCACCCCGCCCAGCCTTTCTGATTTTCCTGGCCTCTAAATAATGCCATGTAGTGCTGTAAAGAGTCCTAGAACAGGGATCAGGATCTTTAGCTTTGAGAATGACACTGCCATGGATTGTGTGGCCTTGGAAAATAAGTAAGCTTTTCTGAGCTTCAGATTTCATTTCTGCAAAATGAGTACATTTGGCAAATAACTTCACAATGTCTTTCTAGACAGTGATTCTCTACATTTAGCCTTGATTTGAACTGATAGCGTCTGACCAAGTTTTTGGCAAATGCCCTATTTAGTTTTCCATAAGCACCAAAGCCTATATAGAAGATTGTTTCCTGGAAGTAAGTACCTAAGGATCCAAATCATGTGAGCTCAGTGTGAAATAACTAAGTTATGAATGTAATTTTTCACCAACATCCATGTGTATTATCAATTGCTACTTTACAAATTGCCTTACAGCATAGCAGTTTAACACAACGAACATTATTATACAGTATCTGTGGGTCAGGGCTCTATGCATGGCTTAGCTGGGTTCCCTGGCTCAGAATTCTCACAAAACTGAATCAATCTGTAAGCCAGACTGAAGTCAACTCAGATCTTGACTGGTGCAGGATATAGTTGTGAGCAGGATTCAGTTTTTCACAAGCTATTGGACTTAGGGCCTCAGTTCGTTGCTGGAGTTGGAGGCCTTCCTATGTCAGTTCACCACACAGCAGCTTACTGCTTCAGAGTAACTGTGCAATAAAGACCAGAGAGAACAAGATGAAAGTTATAATCTTTGTAACCTCATTTCAGAAATGACATTCTGTCACTTTTACCGTATTCTTTTAGTGGGGGCCAACAAATAGCCAGCTATGTTTTGTATTGAGCTGTGGAGCAATTGAAAAATCAGATGAACAAGTAAGGCAGATTGGAGCCCTACAATGCAGACAACTTTGTTTAACATTGGTTTTCTGTTAACAAAATCCATTGTATTACATGCAAATGCCAAAGGGGGCTTTTTTCCAATTCTTTTAAGTGGAAAAAATTATTATACATTACAAATTAACCCTAAGCCTCCAACTAACTAAAATATTACAAAATGTTATGTCATCAGGTAAATGCTTCCAACATTGTTTCCTTTACACCAAACAAAATAGTTGTTAATAAACAATGATACCTTAGTGTCAGCAACATTTTAGACATAAATTCTCTCTGTTGATGATTTAAAACATCTATGTGCACTTCTGATCCATCTAAGCCTGATTCATTCTGAATGCTATTTGTATTTGGAGTGAAACTGGAGATGTTTCCCACACTCTTTTGTTTAAAAAATTGTATTGATTTTTAAGGCATAAATGTAATTTTAAAATATAACTTTTGTTCTCCTAAAAAGTACTTAGGTAAAGTTTGGACATTGAAAACCAAGAGGCATTCTCTTGAGAAAACATTAACCAAGGACACTTTCTGTGTGTTATCCCTGTGCCACTTTTTTTTTTTTTTTTGAGACAGGGTCTCATTTTGTAGTTCAGGCTAGCTCTGAGCTCACTATGCAGCACAATGTGCCACTTTTATTGTAAATAGAATTGATATTGTAAAATGTGATTTATGTTTGTGGGGGAGCAGGCTTTAAAATTCTGCATTCTAGAACTGGTCAGACTTATTTGTTGAATACAGATTGTGCTTAATTACTGCAGATATTCTCATTATGTTGAAAACATAAGGAAAGAACAGGGTCCACATTTCTGAAGGTACCCATTTCTCAAGAAGGCGAGGGGAGGGGCCAAACATGTCCACATTCCTTTAATCACATCCATCCAGTCTTTCCTTGCAGCCACAGGCGGGTAGAGGCCAGGAGGAACACTCTAATGCACTCCCTCTTCTTGTAAGAGAAGCACCAAGTTGCATGGGATGACTCCTACCATTTACTACAGACTCTGTAGTGTAAGAGTAGATTCCAACGTTTACGTGCATGAATTTCACAGTGGTCTTGGAATTGGATGCAGCTACTTTTGTCGCCCTTACAGATGGGGAAACGGAGAATTAGAGACATTAAACAACACACTAAAGGAATAAAAACAGACAGGAAAAGAAAGAATCCTGTTTGATACTTGAACCTAGGTCAGTGTGATGTCAGAGGTTGTGTTTTAAACTACAGATGATGCCTTCTCGCTTTACATTCTCTGTTTAGTTCTTAGCTGTAAATGAAAATACAGTGCTGTTCAATTTCTAGCTAGCAGCATGTCAAATTTTGATAATTTTTTATTTTACTTTCTAGGGTTTATTTTATTTCCGCCTTTGTCCAGGCTGGAAATTATCCTTTGGTCAAAGACTGATGTTCAGCAATAACTATATCTTGTCAGTTTTACAAAAGGAATATTTAGTTTTAAAACTTTAAGCATTACCCCTCTTTCATACTTTTCTGATTTCCTCTATTGTCTGTAGCTGGAATTACATACTAAAATGTAAAATCAATTTTGTACTCTCCCTTAAAACCTTGTGATATCATTCTGTTATTTATAAGATAAAATCAAGATTCTTAAAGGCATGTGACTTAACATTTTCATCCTTTGTTTTCTCTCCAGGCTTATTTTTTTATTCCCATTGCAGAATGACAAAATTCAGTCATTTGAACATACCCATGACTAGTATAGTTTCTCTGCAAAAAGACATGAAAGGCTAAGAATTTTGACTAAGTGATTTAGTAAAAATCTAACCATAGAATCAGAGGTTCCCCAAAGCCCTCAAACACTTCTCCAACTTGTCCTTCATCAACAACCCAGAAAAGTCCTCAATATGTTAATGATGACTTGACGTTAGGGGTGTTTCTTTTTCTTTTTTTTTTAAATTGAATTCTTCATTGGAACAATTTATATACATCTCACAATCACACATAACATTGGGGAATTTGTACCAGTATATGACACAAGTCAATTCTCATTTTTACCATATCCCCACCCACCCACACCTCCCCACCCCCTATATACATGCTCTTTTATTTTCGTTCAGAATCATATTTATTCCTTCCTCTCATTACATCCCCACACCAAATTTCCTTTGGAAATTTCCCATAGTGTTATTTCTTTTTCCTTTTTTTTTTTTTTTTTTTTT
>PVIC010039054.1:0-17326 GCA_004025085.1 Thryonomys swinderianus
TAAATTTTTCGTTTTTTTTTTTTTTTTTTGAGACAGGGTCTCACTTTGTAGTTCAGGCTGCCCCTAAGCTCACTATGTAACTCAGGCAAACCTTGAACTCAGCAATCCTCCTGCCTCTGCCTCCTGAGTGCTAGGATTGTAGGCCTGAGCCATCACACCCAGCATTGTGGTATGTGGTACTGATTGCTGGTAAGCATGAGTCACCATGCCCGGTACTGTATGTGATTACCGGATCAAACTCAAGATCTTGTGCTTGTGAGGCAGACACAGGAACGACTGAGCTAAATCTTCGGCCCAAATTTTATGTTTTTTGTTGTTCCCATTCTTTTCCATTCTTTTCTTTTCTTTTCTTTTCTTTTCTTTTCTTTTCTTTTCTTTTCTTTTCTTTTCTTTTCTTTTCTTTTCAGACAGGGTCTTGCTAGCTTGCCCAGGCTGCCCTTGAACTGAAGATCCTCCTCTGAAGCCTCCCAAATAGCTGGAGTTAGAGACAGGTACCACCATACTCACTTTATTAATTTTCCTTTTTTTTTGAGACAGGGTCTTGCTTTTGTAGTTCAGGCTGGCCTGCAGCTCACTATGTAGCCCAGTCAAGCCTTGAACTCAGCAATCTTCCTGCCTCTGCTTCCGAATACTGGGATTATAGGTGTGAGCCACCATGTCCGGTACTGCTGTATGTGGTAACCGGGGATCAAATCAGGGACTTTGCGCTTGCTAGGCAGGTGCTGGAACCACTGAGCTAAATCTCGGGCCCTAATTTTACATTCTTGAAGTCGTAAAGAAGTAATTACAAAAATCCATAGGTATTCAAACATTAGCTAACAGTTATCTATGTTATGATTATATTCAATTTTTACTTTATTGTCACATACCTGATTTATACAAGTACACTAATAATAATATAAATTTAAAATTACACTTATATAAATTTTTGGTAGAAACAAAAGATACTGAAAACAATATAATTCAGTAATGCAAACTTATTATATAAAATTAAATATACCCAAATAAAGTTCTGGAAAAAACACTTTACCTTTGGGTTGGGGATTTAGCTCTGTGGTCCCACCCACTGCCTGGCAAAGATAAGGTCATGAGTTCCATCCCCAGTAGCACAAAACAAAGAACAAAACACTTTACCCTCTAAAGGTGCCGATACAGGAGACTCCCTCATTGATATTCCTTGTTTTATATTTCCTTCCACTGATTCATAGCTTCTTTTTAAAGTGATTTCATGAGCTGTTCTTGGACTCCTTGTCCCTTCTCGAGCATTTTTGGTATCTACAGAACATAGAAACAACTATTCAGACAAAAGTTAAGGTCTACCATGTTGAGTACATAGTTGTCTTAATTTCAAGTCTATCTCTAAAACGAAAAGGAAAAATATGTGCCATAAATATATATATGTGTGTATATGACTGGCATACATGAAAATATTTTCATTAATTCTAACATTTATGAAATGATTACTGTGTATTAAGTTAGGCTTGTAAGCAAGATTTAGAAAATTAAATTTCCTCACAAAACTTAACAGTGGTGGTTTCAGATAATTTAATAGGCCTTTATTGTTCAATGTGACGGAGAAATACAATGTGTTGTGAGAATGCTGAGAGGGAAACCTAAACCCTATAAATTCAGATAAAGTTGCCCAGAAAAAGGAAAAATGTAAGCTGGGAACTAAGGAATAGTTAAGAATTGCCTAGGTAAAAGCAAAAGGACTACAGGCAGAGGGGACGGTGAACATAAAGAACTGTAGGCAAGACTGAGTATGGTACATTGTAAGAACTTCAGTATATAGTGCCTGTGAGAGTGGAGTTAGGAGGAAGAGTGTAGGGGAGGAAAGGCAGAGGGGTAAGGGAGAAAGCTGGAAGGAAACCATCTAGAGTGGTCATCAGGAAGCACATCATGGAAAGATGATGAAGCCAGGGAGAAGGTCTGCAGTTATCTTAAGGTCAACAGAGAGCAAGGAAGCAACATCATGTACAGTTTTGAATATGGGTATAGGTGAAGACAGGGAGATCAGTTAGGTCCCCACCGAAGGGTCCATATGAAAGACAGCAGTGGCAGAGAGAAATACAGAGTAATAGATATAGATGTATTCCAGAGATCACATGGAATAGAATAGAAATGACTCTGATTTGTTGGATATGAAAAGAAAAGAAGCAGAAAGGAAAGATGCCTAGATTTCTGGCTTGGATAATGTAAATTAATTTCTCATTTCCTGGCCCAACTCAAAATATGAACTGAAATACACCAGAAATGTTAAAATTAAATGGAAGTCGATAAGAAAATAGCCATGCATTTTTCAAGCAGCATGTGTTACATATACACTTTATCTCTTTGTATTTTAAAAGAAAGATGACATATAGCTAGTGACTAAGGTCACTAGAAGTTATAAATGAGAACTTAAACTCAGTCCTTTAGCTAATATTAGCAGCATACTTAAATCATTTCCATGAAATAACATTACAGGGAAAATATAACTTAATATATCTAAAGAAAATGTTTACATATACACATACAAACAGACATTAAAATAAATTAAGGAGAATTTAAAAATTTTCTTCTATGGGGGCTGGAGAGTTAGCTCAGTGGTTCCAGTGCCTGCCTCGCAAGCGCAAGGTCCAGAGTTGGATCCCCTTAACCACATACAATGCTGGGCGTGGTGACTCACGCCCAACAGCAATCAATACCACATACCACAGTGCAGGCATGGTGGCTCACACCTGTAATCCCAGCACTCGGGAGGCAGAGACAGGAGGACTGCTGAGTTTGAGGCTTGCCTGGGCTACATAGTGAGCTCAAGGCCAGCCTGAACTACAAAGCGAGACCCTGTCTCAAAAAAAAAATTCTTTCCATAGTTATCAAATCATCCACTTCCCAATTCTTGTCTCATACAATATAAGTCACATTAAAATAAGTGATTCCAATTAATCTAGTGAAGATTTTTTTCCTAGTGAAATAAGTAGTTAATAATAATATTAGCTACTACTTACATGACATTTCCTAGGGCCTCTTTACTGTTAAGAACTTTTCACTATCTCATCTGTAGATTTTCAAAAAACTTTCATTAAAAAGGCATTATTATTAACCCCCTTCACTGAGAGAAAACAGATTAGGTAAAAGTAAATGAACTTTCTCATACCAAGAATGTGAGAGAGCCAGAGTCTATTACAATATTGGTTTCATTGTATGTGCATAATACTTACTATCATATGATAAGATGTGTCCACTTTTGCCTTCATAAATGACATGGCCTTTAGATGTAGCTTCCTCTCTACCTTTTTCAGGACTACTTTCTTCAACTGGGATCCTAGAAATGGATCCCTTGACCAAAGCCTCTGTTGGTATGCCAGCCTGGGACAGAGCTGGGGTCCCCTGCCATCAGATCAAACACAGGCACCAAAAGAGTCATTTAGGATTGGAGGAGGTACAAGATAATCAGAAATGCTGCAAGTCAAATTTGTATATTCAAAGAGAGTGTGAGCAGATAAGAAATTATTTAATTCTTATAAACATAAATTCTTTACTTTCATTGTTGAACCCTGTCACAAAAACTTCTTAGAACAATACCAGGTGAATCAGCTTTGTTTCCCACCTTGATGGCAAACCTGTTAAGGGACTTAACTTTCAGAAATTTGCATTAAGGTTTAAAATCATGCAAATATAATAAAATATTTTATAAATTTTTCTGATAAGATTAAAACTTGACAAATTAAGCTTTAATTTTAGATTATCACAATTTTCATGTTGTGATAAGAGGAAAAAATTTTTAATTATCAAGCTTTCTTTTGGGATAGCCTTTGATCTTCATTAAGAGGACAAGAAAAGTCGGCTCACGCCTGTAATCTCAGCACTTGGGAGGCAGAGACAGGAGGATTGCTGTGAGTTCAAGGCTTGCCTGGTCTACATAGTGAGCTCATGGCCAACCTGAGCTACAAAGTGAGACCCTGCCTCAAAAAAAAAAAAAAAAAAAAAGAGAGGACAAGAAAAAAGAGAAGTTTGAGGCCAGAGATTTAGCTCCTGTCTAACAAGGGCAAGGTCCCTCCTTAGATCACTAGTAACCACATACAACCATACCAGGCGTGATGGGTCACAACCACCAGCAATCAGTACCACATACCACAAATGCTGGGACTGGTGGCTCAAACCTGTAATCCCAGCACTAGGGAGGCAGAGGCAGGAGGATTGATGTGAGTCCCAGGCTTGCCTGGGCTACATAGTGAACTCAGGGCCAGCCTGATCTACAAAGCGAGATCCTGTCTCACAGTAAAAAAAAAAAAAGAGAGAGAGAGAGAGAGAGAGATGTTTGTTTTTTAACACTTAGTTTAGGCCATATCTGAATTTTTCACCAACATTAATCCTCTTTTGCACTGCCAGTGACCATGGTCTTTTCATCCTTCCTTTAAGAGAAATGGTTCATAAAACCTCGAAGAACACTTTGCAAAAAGTGTTATTTGGACTGGATGTGGTGGCACATGCCTGGAATCCTCACACGGAGGCCCAGGCAGGATTGCCATGAGTTCAAAGAGTATCTAGGCTATGTAGAGTGTACAAGGCCAGCCTGAACTGCATAGTGAGACCCCGTCTCCTAAACCTAAACAAAAAAGTGAGCTCCCTAGATTGAAATGAGAGTCATGGAAACAGGGGCCCACTGACACGTGTAGGGCTCCTAATTTACTCTGAGGACCTCTAAAACTCCAATAAGTATGATTTCGGACCACATTCATATAGTAAGGAGAATGATAAGAATAATCTACTTAATTCATCTAGTCTGAAACAAATTTAGTAGTCAACATCTGAAAATACTAACATCCACCTCAGAAGAGCTCATGTCATATAAACAGACATTTAAAAATGAACAGACAAAACCAAAGATCTAGGGTGCTTGCCTCAATCCCTGGTACCAAAAAAAAAAAAAAAAAAAAAGCTGTTCACATTTGAAGCAATAAAGTATTAACAAAAAAAACCAAATTTTTAAAAATAAACAGATAAGTGGTGGAGTGAGTAATGACAGGTAAAGAAAAAGTGATGGTAATAAAAAAGGGGAAACAAAGCTAATGTTTTTAGGGGCAGGGAGGTATAGGGGAAGTAGGAGAACAGGAAAAAATGAGAATTAAATTGTGTCATATACTGGTACAAATTCCCAATATTGAGTGTGATCATGATGTGTACATACAATGTACCAATAAGATAAAAATTTTAAAAATAGTAAAACTTAACTTTAATGACCTATTTTTTTACTATTTTGCTATTTACTGTCTGGATACTAGAATTAAAAAAGAGGAAAAAATTGGCCCATTTATTTTTCTTTTGACCATATTAAAATGTTAGTTTACTCTAGAAGCACATACTTCAACTTAATGTGGAAGAAAGATGAAACTTTCTGGGTCACTATTATGTGGATACTATATGAATATGTCTCAGGGAAGAATCACCTGGGAATGTTGTTAAAATAAAGATTCTAGGGCCGGAGATTTGGCTCAGTGGTTCCAGTGCCTGCCTCACAAGCGCAAGGTCCTGAGTTCAATCCCCAGTAACCACATACAGTGCTGGGTGTGGTGACTCACACCCACCAGCGATCAATACCACATACCACAGTGCCAGGCATGGTGGTTTACCCCTGTAATCCCAGCACTCGGGAGGCAGAGACAGGAGGATTGCTGAGTTCGAGGCTTGCCTGGGCTACATAGTGAGCTCAGGGCCAGCCTGAACTACAAAACAAGACCCTGTCTCAAAAAAACCCAAAAAATTCTAATTCATAAGATTTGGAGGGAGGACTACATTTCTGCACTACTCTAGCAATCTCCCACGTAATGCTGATACTCTGGGATATAGGCCACACTTAGCAAACAACACCTCAGCAGAATCAAAGGAAACTCAGAAAAAGATTGCTAGGCCCCACTCCCAAGATAAGACCTGAGGATTTCCAAGTGATATTGATGTTACTGACTTAAAGACTACACTTAAAACACTGTCCTAGGGAATAGGAATAAGACAAGAAGAGAAAAACTGTAATAGTACATGCAAAAAATTTTGTCAGGCGGCCGGAGGATTAGCTCAGTGGTCCCGGCACCTGCCTCGCAAGCACAAGGTCCTAAGTTCGAACCCTGGTAACCACATACAATGCTGGGCATGGAGACTCACGCCCACCAGCAATCAATACCACATACCACAGTGCCGGGCATGGTGGCTCACGCCTGTAATCCCAGCACTCGGAAGGCAGAGAGACAGGAGGATTGGTGAGTTCAAGGCTTGCCTGGACTACATAGTGAGCTCAGAGCCAGCCTGAACTACAAAGTGAGACCTTGTCTCAAAAAACAAAAAAATTTTGTCAGTATACACACTTTATAATCATTTATCCATACAGAATTTTCCCTTCATATATCTACATAAAGAAGCTAAGGATTGTTTTATATTACAAATTAAAATCAAGGCCAAATTAGGAAAGGGACCTTATTAATAAAAAGTGGTCTTCATGGGCTGGAGGGTTAGCTCAGTGGTTCCAGCGCCTGCCTCGCAAGCGCAAGGTCCTGCGTTCGATCCCCAGAAACCACATACAATGCTGGGCATGGAGACTCACGCCCACCAGCAATCAATACCACATACCACAGTGCCGGGCGTGGTGGCTCACGCCTGTAATCCCAGCACTCGGGAGGCAGAGACAGGAGGACTGCTGAGTTCGAAGCTTGCCTGGGCTATATAGTGAGCTCAGAGCCAGCCCGAACTGCGAGACCCTGTCTCAAAAAAAAAAAAAAAAAAATGGTCTTCATAGTGAGATACATCCTCAACATTTTAAGACAGGTTCTCATTAAGTCACTAAATTGGTCTGGCTGGGATCCAACCTACAATCCTCTTGCCATAGCTCCCCAGAGTGCCTGGATTATAGCATGCACCACCACCATCCCCAGTTGGAAGAAAATGGCAACATATTTAGCTGCAAACTAGAAGATATTTGATCTTTTGTGCTTCTGTTAACACCACCCACATTTTTTATTCCACGTTAGAATAATATAATTTAGTTTACGAGATTATAGACTTACAAGAGACTAAAGCAAGTATATAATGTGAAATGATTTTCTTAATTTTTACTTAAGCTGGATACATGATGAAAGTTTTGCCAGGAAGATAGTGAGAGCTACACCAATAAAGGATGTTACTTCTGCCATTTTGCAAGTAAGTTATTTTGTTCAAAGGAACCACTGCATAAAAATATAGCTTGTGGTTAAAAGATCACATTATACAGATGTCAATCTGGAGTTTATGATCACTGAGACTCAGAGCTGTAATTCAGAACAATAAATAACTACAGAACCACATTGATGGAACACATAAAGCTCTTGAGACTTCTAGTTTTGTCATAGTTATTGTATAGTACATTTAAGACATGATAATTAACCTGAGTGATAGAGCCCCGTAGAGATGGGATGCTCTCTACTGAAATTTTGCTGGTTGGAGTTCCCCGAGTTATACTTCCTTCTTGGATGGCCCCTGTGGTACCTGAATAAAAACAAAATCATTAGAAAATTACTCCCCCACCTCCAATCTAAAAGAGAATCCAAAAGAAGCAGAAAACCAACCCATAATTGGCAGAAAAATGGGGAGGACTGGCCCCACTACTGAAAGGGATTTCTAAAATAATAATTGAATTATTTAAAGGGACTGCTGAAATACAGAACTTCAAAGTGTTTTCTGTTTTGTTTTAGCACAGTGCTGAGACCAACCTCCTGGCCTAACATATGTTAAATGAAGGGCTGTCCACTGAGCTATACCCACAGCCAGGCTTCAAAGATCTAAAAATCTTTTTCTTTTTTCTTTTTGATGGAATGAACCCAGGACTTTGCACTTGCAAGGCAGGCATAGCACTACTGAGCTAAATCCCTGGCCCCTTTATAATCATTTTGACATGAGAATAACACCTAAATTTAGAGTTAAAGGCAATAACAGGAAGAGTTGTCATTAAGTTTCTTTGTCACACCGTACACTGTCTTACCTCTGACCACACCTTCATGTTGGGCCCTGACCAACAAACCCTCAGGTTGGGAATTTTGGCTTCGAGGAGAAAATTCTTCCTGCTTGATGTAGGGCAAAGTAGCTGTGAATGGGACCAAGAGAAACATAAAGAGATCAAGTACTGAATTACTGGCTGTAACACTATAAATGTAGATGGACTATGACTTTTATGAACTCACTGACCTGATTTGGTAGAATCTTGTTGCCGTGGCAACCCAAGAGAAATAGACCCCACTGAGGGTTTGGCTGTTTCTTGAGTATAGGAAGCCTGATTATGAGAAGTCAGATAAGTGCCAGGTGTCCCCTGAAATATAATTTTAAAAGACTAAACACTTCTTTTACAAGGTCATTTATAAAGTCAATGTTCACATTTGTTTATAAAACGTTACTTGTAAAGCAAGAAAAATTTTAGCATAGATTAAAATCATAAAATTTTAAGGGACATAAGATATGTCCTCTGGCATATCATAAATTACATGTAGGTAGTATTTGCTAATAAAAAATTACATAAAGCACTGAAAAGAATGCTCTCAAAAAAGTAAGCTACTGGGCTGGAGATTTAGCTCAGTGGTTCCGGTGCCTGCCTCGCAAGCACAAGGTCCTGAGTTCGATCCCAGTAACCACATAGAATGCTGGGCGTGGAGACTCACGCCCACCAGCAATCAATACCACATACCACAGTGCCGGGCGTGGTGGCTCACGCCTGTAATCCCAGCACTCAGGAGGCAGAGGCAGGAGGATTGCTGAGTTCAAAGCTTGCCTGGGCTACATAGTGAGCCCAGAGCCAGCCCAAACTACAAAGTGAGACCCTGTCTCACAAAAAAAAAATGCTATGGAGCCGGGCCTGGTGGCTCACGCCTGTAATCCCAACACTTGGGAGGCAGAGAAAGGCGGATTGCTGAATTCGAGGCTTGCCTGGGCTACATAGTGAGCTCAGAGCCAGCCTGAACTACAAAGCAAGACCCTGTCTCAAAAAAAAAAAAAATGCTATGGAGAAGCTGAATGTGGTGATTGCATGTCTTAATCCAAGCTCTTAGGAGACTGAGACAGAAGGATTGAAGAGAATTCAAGGCCTGCCAGGGGTATAGGGTGAATCCAATACCTGCATCAACTAAGGTTATGACATATGTGAGATATGACAGTGAGACCCTGTCTAAAAAAAAAAAAAGCAAAGGCTGTAGAAAATGGCATCAACAAATGGCATTATAAATAAGACTTCTGCAATAAGAAGGTCAGCAAAAACCAAGATCAACCTTTAAAAAATTCTAGAAATTAATCAAATTTACAGAAATCTAGGAGTACTGTTTTTTTTTTTTTTTTTTTTGAGACAGGGTCTTGCTTTGTAGTTGAGAATGGTCCTGAGTTCACTATGTAGCCCAGGCAAGCCTCGCACTCATGTTAATCCTCCTGTCTCTTCCTCCCGGGTGCTGGGATTACAGGTGTGAGCCACCACACCTGGCTAGGAGCATTTATAAAATTAAAATAGATGAATCAAAGAAAGAACCATGAGTTTTGTCATCATTTGCTTTGGTCCACTGCCACTTCCATCCTCCCCTCCAAACTGTGGGTGGGCTGAAAACAAAGAGCCTCAAATCATGGTGCAAGTCAGCAGCCTGCCAGGCACCTGAGGTGAAAGAGTAACAACAGGTCCTTAGAAGGCTAACCAAGAGACCACTCTCATTATTTAACTTCTCTGGTGGATCTCTGGGATGTTCCATTAGTAAAGCTGTCTTTATTTGACTGCCTGGGATTGGAAAAGATGTAAACTTATCAAAACAGAAGCAACTGATGAACTTCTCTGCTGCCCCAAATAGTTAACAGCTGGAACAAAGAAAGGGCTAGCCAGAAAGCTTAGAAAAAATGAGGTGCTCACAGGGCTGAAAAAATTCCAACATATTCCTGGGCACTGAGAAAAGTAT
This sequence comes from Thryonomys swinderianus, assembly GCA_004025085.1. NCBI lineage: Eukaryota > Metazoa > Chordata > Mammalia > Rodentia > Thryonomyidae > Thryonomys > Thryonomys swinderianus. Next base: position 9,927 of record PVIC010039054.1, read on the forward strand.
GTGCACAAGGTTGTGCATGTCCCTTGGCAGTCTCATGAGAAGGTCTTAAACTCTATTCTTTGGCTGATGTTAAAGTTCTGCAAATCAAGAAGCAAGCTCTAAAGCAGAACAGTCAACTAGATGGCTGAGTGCTGAAAGCACATCGCATCACAGAAGACAGTCCCTTACTAAGGACTCAGAAAGGCTGATTTTAGGCAATAAAGAGAAATCTCTGTTCAGTTATCAACTGATCATTAAGCTAACCAAGGGCAGACTTCAGTGGCCACACATGACAAATAATACAGACTTTAACAGAATTGAGAAAAGTCACTAACTACATGATAGGAAAACAAACTAAAACAAAAGCCCTAATTTCCAGAGTTGTCACAGATAAACTGTCCAGTTTTTGATCCAAAATTTCAAGAGATTAAAGGAAACAAGAAAATGTGAACCATAAACATGAAATAAATAAATGAATAGAAATTATCCCTGAGGGCTGGAGGGTTAGCTCAGTGGTTCCAGCGCCTGCCTCGCAAGCGCAAGGCCCTGAGTTCGATCCCCGGTAACCACATAGAATGCTGGGCGTGGAGACACGCCCACCAACAATCAACACCGCATACCACAATGCCGGGCGTGGTGGCTCATGCCTGTAATCCCAGCACTCGGGAGGTAGAGACAGGAGGATTGCTGAGTTCGTGGCAGCTTGCCTGGACACCATAGTGAGCTCAGGGCCAGCCTGAACTACAAAGCAAGACCCTGTCTCCAAAAAGCAAAAAAAAAGAAAGAAATTATCCCTGAGGTCTATGAAATTAAGGCTATACAAAGAGAGCTGAAGATTTAGCTCAGTGGTTCCAGTGCCTACCTTGCAAGTGCAAAGTCCTGAGTTTGATACCCCGTAATCACATACAATGCTTTGCGTGGTAACTCGTGCCTGTAATCCCAGCACTCGGGAGGCAGAGGCAGAAGGATTGCTGAATTCCAGGCTTGCCTGGGCTACATAGTGAGCTCCAGGCCAGCCTGAAATGCAAAGCAAGACCCTGTCTCAAAAAAAAACAAAAACAAAACTACACAAAGAACTACAGGGAACCATGTCTAAACAGTTAAACATACACAAGTAATGTGTGGCCAAACACAATATACCAGTGAAGAAAAAGAAATCATAAAAAAATGAACAAAATAAATTCTAGGACTGAAAAGTACAAGAATTATGGGGTGCAGAAAGGAGTCTATTAGCAAACTATGAATGGAAAAAACAAAGCATCTACAAAACATTTGTAAGTGAATGTTATATATAACAGTGAAAAACTGGAAACTCTCCTTCAAAGATCAGCAATAAGAAACTCATGGTTATGTTCACCACTTCTATCCAACACTGCACAAAAAGTTTTCTACTAGCCAGTGCAGTAAAACACAAAGAAATACAGAGTGAAAGCTGTAAGGAAGAAACAAAAACCTTTTTTATTTCTAGAGGATGTACATATATTAAAAATCCTCAGAAATCTACTAAAACAAAATGTGATAGGTGAGAAAGCCAAGATACACAAATCAACTGCATTCTTATAAACAGACATATCTCATGTTGTATTCCACAGGTACTGTGCTTCTTAAAATTGAAGATTTTGGGTAATCCTGAGTTAAACAATTTTTTTAGAGCTTTTTTCCCATTGCTCAGATGACTGTTAGCATTTTTAGCAACAAAGTATTTCAATTAAATGCATATGTACACTTTTAATATGCTACTCCACAATTCATAAACTACCGTAAAATGTAAACATAATTTCTACATGCAACAGAGAATGAAAAAATTCTTCTGTCTTGCTTTATAGAGATAGAGCACTTGCTGTATTGCAGTGGTTTGGAACCAAACCTACAATATGGTTTGCATGTACTGCTAAACACTGGAAAATTAAAATTACAAATAGCAAGTTTTATAAAAACAAAATACATTAAAATAATGAGATAACCAAATATAATTATAACAAAATATGGACACCACCTCTAAAGAGAAAACTACAAGACAATGCTGACAGAAATTAAAGACCTGAGGAAACAGAAAGACATGCACATATGCTCATGGATTACACAATTCAACACTGTTAAGATGTCTATTCCTATTCTCAAACTGATGTGTAGATTTATTCCAACAACAGCCAAAATCCCAGCAGGTGTTTTTTTCAAAAAGAAACCAAACACTGATTATATAATTTATATGGAAACGCAAAAGACAGAATAGCCAAACAAATTTGACAGACAGAATACTAAACATTAAATAATTTAAAATTTTATAGTAATAAAACCTGAGATACTGACCAAAACTCGGCAAGTAACTCAGGAATATGGCAATAACAGATTCAAACTTATAGTTGGTGGTTTTTAACAGAAGTACTAAAAACAATCAAATAAGGAAATAAAAGACTTTTCAACCACTGTTGCTAGAACTGGAAATCCAAATGGAAAAATCAATGTCTAGACATTGATATAAAAAGCTAACTTGAGACTAATCATAATCCTTAATGTAAAAGCCAAATTTCTTTTGATAAGAAAAAAACTTGGAGCAGGCAAAGATTTCTTAGCAGAGTACAACTAATCATAGGAGAGAAAAAAATTATCTACAATTACATCAAAAACTAAAATCATTAAGACACAGAAAGAAAATACATAGAAAAGTCACAAATAGAAAAAAAATATTTGTAGTGCATATATGTAACAAAGAACTTTAAATTGTAAAAAGACCTGCTAAAATCCAATAACAGCATTTATAAAACTGGATAATTTGACCAGTTGAGTATGAGTTGAGTATCCCTTATTCAAAATGCTTGGGTCCAAAAGTGTCACAGATTTGGGATATTTTTACAGATTTTGGAATATCTGCAACTATCTAATAAGGTATCTTGGGATGGTACCCAATTCAAAGCATAAGTCATTTATGCTCAATATATACCTATATGTGACCTAAAGACAATTTTATGCAACACTTTTAATGTGCCCATGTTTTGACTACAATCTATCATGTAAGGTCAGTTTAAAATTTCTCACTTGTGGTATTTCAAAATTTGGAGCATTTCAGGTTAAGATATTCAGATGAGGAATGCTCAACTAGAAGTCACTTCAGAGTCAGAAATACAATCAATTAGCAAGCAACAAAGTAGTCAACATGGATTTGTCATGAAAAAGTAAAATATAATCACTGTGAGATATTACACACCTTCTAAATACACTGTATACCTAAAATGAAAGACTGACAACAGCAACTTGGTCTTATTGCTAGTGGCTATGTAAAATTGTAGGACCACTCTCAAAATTATAAAGTAAAAAAATACTCAGAAATTCCACTCCAGGTAACTATACAAGAGAAATAAAAACATGTACACCAAGGGCCAGAGATTTAGCTCAGAGGTTCCAGTGCCTGCCTCACAAGTGCAAGGTCCTGAGTTCGATCCCTGGTAACCACATACAATGCTGGGTGTGGTGACTCACACCCACCAGCAATCAATACCACATACCACAGTGCCGGGCATGGTGGCTCACGCCTGTCATCCCAGCACTCGGGAGGCAGAGGCAGGAGGATTGCTGAGTTTGAGGTTTGCATGGGCTACATAGTGAGCTCAGGGCCAGCCTGAACTACAGAGTGAGACCCTGTCTCAAAAAAAAAAAAAAAAAAGTACACCAAGAATTTACTACAAAAATGTATAGCAGTTTTATTCATATAAATCAAAGACTATCAACAACTCAGTTTTCTCAAAAAATAAAAATGAATAAACAAAGCAGTACGTTTATTATTCAACAATAAAAAAGCAACTGATCAGCCAAAACCTTAGATAAATCCCTACAACCATTATGCTAAGATAGATAAGACAGACACAGAAGAATGTTGACTATATGACTCCATTGACATTCTTTTTTTTTTTTTTTTTTTTTTGGTAGTACTGGGGATTGAACTCAGGCCCCTTATGCTTTCAAGGTAGATGCGGTACCACTTGAACTAAATCCCCAGCCCTGATTCCATTTATATTACGTTCTACAAGAGGCAACACTAATCTATGACCACAGAAAGTAAAATACTGGTTTTTTTCAGGCAGTAGGAGGGAAGATTGCCTAGGAAAAAAAAAGGAGAAAGGGCCAGGCGTGGTGGCTCACGCCTGTAATCCCAGCACTCAGGAGGCAGAGACCAGAGGATTGCTGAGTTCAAAGCTTGCTTAGGCTACATAGTGAGCGCAGAGCCAGCCTGAACTACAAAGCAAGACCCTGTCTCAAAAAAAAAAAAAAAAAGGAGAAAACTTTCTAAGGTGACAGCAATGTTCAATAACTTGTCAGAGATATGGCTACTTTTTTTTTTTTTTTTTTTTGAGACAGGGTCTTGCTTTGTAGTTCAGGCTGGTCTTGAGCTCACTATGTAGCCCAGGCAAACCTTGAACCTCCTGTTTCTGCCTCCTGAGTGCTGGGAGTACAGGTGTGAACCACCATGCCCAGCACTGTGGTATGTGGTATTGATTGCTGGTGGGCATGAGTCACCACGCACAGCACTGTATGTGGTTACCAGAGAGTGAATTCAGGACCTTATGCTTGCAAGGCACGCACTGGAACCACAGAGCTAAGTCTCCAGCCCATGGCTACTTTTGTAAACATGAGTGAAAACTGACTTAACTGTTAAGAGCACACTGTATCAGAGTTTTTTAAGTACTGTAAAGACATTTTTAGTGGCCAGGTCAGAATAAATATGGCTTTTATGTAATGCCAACCATTTACAATTTAATATTTAGAGCTGTTAAAATACCCAGCAAATATACAAGAATGAATTCCATTTACATTACACAAACAATTATGTAAATTAAATCAGGCAGCATGTCATACCACTCAAACTGGGTTCATAACTCATTCAAAGTTCCTGTGTGTTGTGTGGAATATAGCAATTACTGCATTTCCTGTTCTGTCTCTGGAAGTCTCATATTCAGACAGATTATTACTTATTAGCATGAGAAAGAGGGAAAAGTTTTACCAAAGCAATATTCAACAGAAAACATCCCATAAAGAAGAATCATTTTACCTGTGAGATGGAGCCTCCCATTATGAAAGATGGTTTTTCTGAAGCCACTGTGGTTTTGGAAGATGGGATAAGAGGAGGCGGTGGCCTGGTTGGTCGAGTAGTTGAAAGCCGAACCCCTTCAGGGAGATTAGTTATCACTTGATGTGGAGCAGGCTGGAGGACTTTAGAAAGGAAAATATGATTTGAAATAGTCAATATTCAATTGACATGAGCTATCTCAGTCAATCTTCAATTTTTCATTACAAAATTACAAGTGTAAGATATGAAGCCAAGGATGAACATTTCTATTTTTAAAATTTCTGTCACTTATCAAGTGTTGATGGCACTTGAGAGGTTGATGTATGAAAATACCTTTTAAAGCAGAGCTTCTGATGCTCATTACAACCATGTGTCCTCAGCAAAGGCAAATATCAATCCTCAGTAACATTTTCTCTCAATCAGTTTAGAGACCTCACAACAGAGGTAAGCAAAAAAGGAGCTTCTAAGAAACAGTTGCTGACACTACTACTTAGTAGCATAAGAAAATCTAGCTCACAACTCATTATACATCCTCTGTGCATCTGGCATTATCTGAGATGTAATTACAGATTCTGGCTCTCACAGCAAATGTGAATTTCTGGAGGAGAAAAAGTCTCAAGATTTTTGCAAAGTACATATTATCTTAAAAGCCAGTTAATGTCACAATATGAATGTATGAACAGAAATTTCCCAGTGGCCCAGTGAAACTGGACTGAACACAACTGATAATGGAATGCAGAGAAATAAAAATCATTTAAAAACAGCAAAGACATGTCCTGAAAGAGCAATTCATTTAATAGATTAAACCACCCATGTGGACGATCTGTGGGTAGATGGCAGCAGCTACTGCACAGAGGGGCAATATTTACCTGGCGGGACACTATAGCGGGCTGCACTCCTATCGGGCAGCGGAGCAGCTTTACTGACATCTCTTGGAGAAAGCCTACACGGTGAGGCTGACCTTGCTGCGATACTGTGCATCTGTGCTTCCTGTTCTAGAGCACGTATGACCTCAGCATAAGGCATATAGGCGACTGATTTTCCTATGAAAGTTAAAGTTATCAAGATAAAGGAAGAACCCCAAATTAAAAGAGTAAGTGTGCAAGGACCAAGCCCACATTATCCAGGGGCAGATCCATCTATATGCTATTATAAAGGTCTAAATCTCCTCTGAAGAAAATCTACTCATTGAAAGGTTAAAAAGGCCTAGAAATCAAAATCAACTATGTATGCAACATCACTATGCCCTAATAAAAATCCTCAAAAATTCAATTACAATTTTTGTCTTTAAAAAACAATGAAATTCTCTTTCTTCTTAAGAAATGTTTTGACATGCAATAAAATTACAACAGGCAAACATCAGATTATTAAGCAATTCTGTGAACTCAAGAGTGGACTGAATTAGAAGTCAGCTCTTTGAGGTTTTCAATACTTACAATTACCTTGTTGACATTCACTGCTTAATATTTAAAAAAGAAATTGAAGAAATGGAAGCCTTCCTTTTTCAAAAGATGTAAGTCAAGTTAATCCCCAAATCCTACAACTTAAAAACTATGAATCTAACTATAATACTAATGAAAAATAATCACCACATAAACTATTTTTAAAAGCTTATTTATGATTTCACAAATGTAGTCATATTAAAACCATATATAGGTATATATATGATATATATCATATACAAATATATATCATATATATGGTCTTAATATGGTCTTTTTTTTTTTAAGTTTTAAAAATAAAATCACTGGGTATGGAGGCAAATGCCTGTCATCCCACCATTTGAGAATCTTAGGCTTTAGGTCACTCTGAGTTCAAGGCCAGCCTGGACAATGTAGTGAGTTAAAGGCTAACTTGATAAACAGTGAGACCCTGCCTCAAAAAAAAAGAAAGAAAATTCAGCAACCTACATAGATTTGTAGCATTTTAATGCTTCCCAGACCAAATTCCCATTCATTCTGTTATTCTTTTCATTTCCTGGTCTTCTCCATTTATTCTTCCAAATAAATTTAGATTTAAAACCATTTTAAATAACTCCTCTCAAACAAAATTTCACTGTAATTTTCATTTTACAAAAATTAAATTTATTAATTAAAAACAGAAGAGTTACTAATAATTCTTTACATGAAAAACCTAGTTTTTATAATATAGGTTTGTACATTTGATAAAATTATTTGTAGATAATTCATATTATTGTCAAGAAAATATTTCATATATATTTATATTGTATATGGATCTGAATATTACATACAGAAAAGATGTGCATTTTGTTTGTTTGTTTGTTTTTGCTTTTGAGACAGGGTCTCTCTTTGTAGTTCAGGCTGGCCCTGAGCTCACTATGGTGCCCAGGCAAGCCGCC
>PVIC010039055.1:0-17232 GCA_004025085.1 Thryonomys swinderianus
GCCCTATCATATATTTTGAACTTCTTTTGAAGCAGTTGCTGTTCACAGGGTAAAATAATGAATAATGAATAGAGGTTCAGCAGCATTAAAGGATTCATGAGGGAAAAATCAAGAGAGTTCACCAATTCCCTTAAAAATGACCATATAAATATATAAGAGAAAAAATAGAGAATAATTCATTTCATTAAAATTATATAATCAAAATGGAATGTACGTGCATAACAAAATAAAATAAATTTTATATAGGAAAACAGGAAATATTTGAACAGTTAACAATGTAACATACTTTAGAAAGAATCAATATTCACACATACTATCAAAGATAAAAATGAGGGCCAGAGATTTAGCTCAGTGGTTCCAGCACCTGCCTCACAAGTGCAAGGTCCTGAGTTTGATCCCAGTAACCACATACAACAATGCTGGGTGTGGTGAGTCACGCCCACCAGCAATTAGTACCACATACCACAGTGCTGGGAATGGTGGATCACGCCTGTAATCCCAGCACTCAGGAGGCACAGGCAGGAGGATTGCTGAATTCCAGGTTTGCCTGGGCTACATAGTGAGCCCAGGGCCAGCCTGAACTACAAAATGAGACCTTGCCTCAAAAAAAAAAAAAAAAGGATAAAAGTGAAATAAATTTACATAAAAAGAAATAAAATATACTCCTAAATTCTATGAACTAAATAAAACAATAAGGATAAGATGCAGTAATTAGTAGTAAATATATACAAATATTTTAAACCCTAATTTATTGATAGATATTATCTAATCATTCTTACAGATTTTTATAGTTAATAGCTATGCAGCTATATAAAGATAAATGTAAAAAGACATTTGATGGGCCGGAGGGTTAGCTCAGTGGTTCCGGTGCCTGCCTCGTAAGTGCAAGGACCTCAGTTCGATCCCCGGTAACCACATATAATGCTGGGTGTGGAGACTCACACCCACCAACAATCAACACCGCATACCACAATGCCGGACGTGGTGGCTCACGCCTGTAATCCCAACACTCGTGAGGCAGAGACAGGAGGATTGCTGAGTTCGCGGCGGCTTGCCTGGGCACCATAGTGAGCTCAGGGCCAGCCTGAACTACAAAGCGAGACCCTGTCTCAAAAAGCAATATATTAATGACAAAAATCTTAGGGCAAAATGAATGAAATAGAGAAATGGCAATGTATGGCAAAAGCACAGACAAGATTTTGACTGAAAAAAGGAGTAAACGAGGATAAGTAACTAATCAAGCAATCTACCAAGAAATCAACAGCTTTTTTATTCCCAAAAGAGTGAGAAAGCTAAGCTAAGTATCATGAAGAATAGAAACATGAATTCAACAGACATACTAAACTCTGGGTCACACATATGGTACCTGAAAATCTGTTCTGCAACAGAGTTAATAATAGTCTCTGGTTTTTCTTTACTGACTTTTATCCACAATGTGTGATGATAAATGGGAAAGACACAAAGGAGAGTAAACTTCAAGCAGGAATCTAGGCCTGCTGCAGGTGGCCATGTGTTCCCACCACTCACTCCCACATGGTGAGAAAAGGAAGACGCTGTCCCTAAGACCAAGAAAAGCGTCTTCTGAGCTCCCTAGGACAAAGTGACAGAAAAAGAAGCCTTCATGATGTCTTAGAGGGAAAACGAACAAACAAACAAAAATGTCCCCCAAAGCCTCGCCCTCTCTCCTGATTGCCTAAACCAATATGTGGCTGGGTTTAGGAATCTTTGACTCTCTTCCTATAGGTAGTTTCTTGTTTGTTTTGTTTTGTTCCTGTCCTGAGCAAAACATTCATCAAGATAAGCTCAAACAACAGCAAAGTTTTATTCGGAAAAGAAACAGGCTCTGCAAAGCAAATTGGGCCAAGGAAGAGTGGGAAAAGGAGGGTACCCTATAGCACGAGGACCCTCACACATGAGTGAGCAGAGGCCGAATCTCATTGTGCACTGTCTTTTTCCTATCACCTATTCTCCAGGCTGATGTCAGAGCTAGAATAACCTTGAAAACCTGCTTGAGTTTTCACAAGAAGTCCACGTGCAAGGTTTTAGGAGTTCCTTTGAGTGTGTGTTCTGGGATTTTGTAATTCACAAGTCACACCCAGTTCCCCAGACAGTTTTGCCATGGCCTAATTGCCTTTCTCAATATCTTCTCCTGGTGGTTTTCCCTGCTGATTAACATTTTTTTTTTTTTTTTTGAGACAGGGTCTCACTTTGTAGTTCAGGCTGGCCCTGAGTTCACTATGTAGCCCAGGCAAGCCTTGAACTCAGCAATCCTCCTGCCTCTGCCTCCCAAGTACTGGGATTACAGACTTGAGCCACCACGCCCAGCATCTGTGGTATGAGGTATTGATTGCCAGTGGGCGTGGCCACCATGCCTAGTATTGTTGTATGTGGTTTCCGGGGATTGAACCAGGGACCTTGTGCTTGCAAGGCAGGCGCTGGAACCACTGAACCAAATCTCCAGCCTGATTATCATTTCTAATAAATTCTTTCACTGAACTAATAAGACAAATGTATTTTTATAAGAGGAAATACGTTCATGGTTAAAAAATTATAAAGACAATTTTCTAACTATATATACCGACAGTTTTAACTATATGATTAATATAAACCAAACTTATTTAAAATACATAGTATTGCCTCTCCTTATCAAAGGTAAATGTCTACTTTTGTTTTTTTCTGCTTTCATTCAAAAACTCATAAAACACAAAAGTTTTTCTCTCCATACTGAAAGAGATCACTCTCTCTGAATTAATGTTACTATTATTTTCCTTTAAGTGTATCAGATTTATCTAAACTTGATGCTCTAATATGTATGGTTACATAATGACTATATTTTCTACTACAATATTTTATTATGATGGTGAAAACTTTGTTGCTACACATCTACATTTTAGGAGTTTACAGAACATTTTTCATTTATTTATTTTTACTTGACACATTTCATTTTAAATTCTCCATTTTAAATTCAATTTTAAAGGAAAAGATAATTTCAAAGCATGCCAATTTAGAACTCTCATTACTTGCAAGTCATCTGTCATTCCTTTTTTGTTTGTTTGTTTGTTTCTTTGTTTTTTGAGACAGGGTCTCGCTTTGTAGTTCAGGATGGCCCTGAGCTCACTATGTAGCCCAGGCAAGCCTCGAACTCAGCAATCCTCCTGCCTCTGCCTCCCGAGTGCTGGGATTACAGGCATGAGCCACCACACTCGACACTTGTCATTCATTTTTATATTGTGTTTTCATTTCAATCAGGTTTACAAAACAACACATAGAATATGTATATTCCTTTTATTGCAAGCATATAAATAAGTAGCAAAAAGACCTTATTAGTAAGATGGATAAGAAGAGGTAATGCTGATATAAGGAAACTGGATGTTTTAAAATATGTGGCTTTTCTGAGACTGACATTCTAACAACATATTTCTGGAGTTCCATTGTCTTCTTTTTCATTGAAATTCCCATGAGAGATTATTATGCTAATTAGAGCTGTTAGATCTTAGAAGATAAAAATGTGTGAGCAAGCTTTCATTTTCTTCTTCCAAGGAAAATAAGTGCTAAGTTACAAAGATCAAATCAATAAAGTTCATAAAAAGAAAACTTTACTGCCTGAGAATCACATTAGGTCTCTAATATGAAACTCAGAAATGATAAATCACAGAAACTGAGTATGTCTAATACACAGATTCATTAAAAGTCATGTACAATTGTCAGCGATTTAGCTCAAGTGGTACTGGGCCTGCTTTGGAAGCACAAAGGCCCAAATTTGATCCCTGGTGCCACCAAATAATAATAATAATGTACAAATTTACCTTCATTCTGTTTAAGACACATTAAACACAATGTATGTTGTCTCTCAATTTGAATCTCATTTCCAAGGTACCTTATTATATAAGTGAATACTCCAAACTTTGAAAAGAATTAAAATCTGAAACTCTTCTGTTCCTGAGAATGTCAAGTAAGGTATACTCAACCTGTACAAAATTTCAAGTTTAAAAGCTCTCTTCATCGGCAACTCTCAAGGAATTATTCACTATTGAATAAATCCTTAGAATGGATGTACATTTACTATCCGTTCATTTATTCATATTTTCTGCATCTATGGATTCATTCCCCCATAGAATGAAAATACTGAAAGAGAAAAAAAAATTCCAGAATGTTCCTAAAGAGTAAAACTTGCAGAATGTCACGTTATGTTGAATTAATGCAAAACATTTATTTTTAGGTATTGCATTAGGTATTATATATCATTTAAATATGAAATATGCAGGAAGATGTGCATAAGCTACACCCAAACACTATCTCCTTTTTAAGGGGTTTGATCAACCATTGATTTTGATGTCCACAAAGGTCAGTGGGGGTGGGAGAACTGTCCTTGACTCAACCATCCATAGATTTGGAAAGAGAGATTTATTTTAACTCATGCCCAGTGTATTACATATATGGGATTGAAGGACGGAAGTGAAACATGCAAAAATAAGTATCAAGATAAGTCATGAACAAGCACAAGACTCCAATGAGGAAGGTCATCATAATGTATACCTAAAATCTATCAAAAAACTAATAACCACAGCGAGAAAACAGACAAAATTACTGTTACTCAAGCTAGAGGAATGAATATAGAAAAACACTTATTTTCATTTCTGCCCTCAACCTCTATTTCAACAATGTAGTAAAATGTACTACAGATATTATGCAAATATACATTAATATATCATATTAGGTTGCTGGTTTGGAAAATCAGTCTTAAGAGAGCGCCAAAAAAAAAAAAAACTGAAACAGTTACAAACATCAAAATAATGATTCTTGATGTTTGTAACAGTATTTCCATCTAGTAAATTCTATGTATGAAATTTTGATTATGTTCTATTATAGATTAGACTTGCATAAAGCTAAAATTCAAGTTCTTTGATGTAATGTTTACTATTCAAATATTATGGTTTTGGTTCTTTTGAATGATGAAAAACCTTTTCCTCACATTCCAAAAAAACAGAAGTTATGTGCCTATAGAGTATGCATTTTATCATTTGAAAGTTTTTATTTTGTTTTTCATTTTATAATGCTGGGCAATATTTTTCTTCATAGTACATTTCATATTGAAACAATTTCTTTAATTTTAGCATATACACATTTATTTTATTATATATAATATATAGTATATATAATATGTAATTTAATTCACCCTATTTCTTTCAGAGAATTACCTAAGACAGATATTTTCTTATGTAGGTGGAAATATATTGTATGCCTTCAGAGATTCAAATTGTACAGTGAAGGCATTTCATTCTGAATGTGGGATTGAAAGTGAAACAAATATACAATATTTCAAGGGAGTAATTATGAAAAGAATCATTATTCAGAAATGTCCAACTATCCTGGAAGAAGTCATAGTAGGATTCAGGAAAGGACTGACAGTTTAGGGTGATTCTGAAAACTTAGTATGAATAATCAAGAGGAAAAGGAGCTAAATTCTAGGGAAAGAAAAGGATATTGGACAAGTATAGTTTAAAGCTTTCCCGGGCCAGAGATTTAGCTCAGTGGTTCCAGCACCTGCCTTGCAAGTGCAAGGTCCTGGAGTTCAATCCCCAGTTACCACATACAATGCTGGGTGTGGTGATTACTACCCACCAGCAATCAATACCACATACCACAATGCTGGGCATGATGGCTCATGCCTGTAATCCCAACACTTGGGATGCAGAGGCAGGAGGATTACTGAGCTTGAGGCTTGCCTGGGCTACATAGTGAGCTCAGGGCCAGCTTGAACTATAAAGTGAGACCCTGTCTAAAATAAATAAATAAATAAATAAATAAAATTAAAAAATTTTTGATTGAGTGGACACTCATTTCTCGATATAGTACCTCTTTGAAATAGCTGCAGCGATTTCTAGATCTTGAAGCTGAAGTTTAACTGACATTACAGACCGAGTATCGTCTCTCCACAAAAGCTAGAGGTTAATGCAAAGTTAGCAAACAGAAGCTAAGGTCAAGTACAGGACACAGAAATGTGCCTTTGGATAAATAAAATCACAAAGAAATATACTCCAATGTGGCTCAGACCTTGTCTTAGTTGAAAATATACTGTGGGTGCATTTTAAATGAATAAATAGTATGGACAGAAATGTAGTATGCAGTGAATGTTTGGAAAACAGGAAAACCAAGAAAGCTGGTGTGAAGATCAGCTGTAGTTGATGGCCCAGCAGGAAGATGAAGATCTCCAATTGGTATGACTGATGATTTTATCTTTTAGAATTTCAGTAAATATGGCAAACTGAACATGAGTGTTGAGGAAGAGGGACTTTCTCAAGGTAACAGTGTTACTGTCTTACTTGGTCTGAATGAGAGTGAAGAAGAGAGTTCATTGTCCAGGGTAGAAATGGCAGCAGTGAGTTGCCAGGAAGGACAGAAGGGGTAAGAAGCAATGGATTAAAAAAACTGGGAAAAGGTAAGGGTGAGTTCAAGTTGGGTCACCATTTGGCATTGATTGTGTTTCTTCTCTTAGCTATGATTCACCCTGATTTTCTACATGGATCTGCAATTTAGATGTCATTTCTCTTACCCAATAGTTTGCACCTGTCACCTGCATGAAATATGTTGCTTTTTAATTCTGCTGCACAGTCGCAAACACTTTTTTTTTCCCCCACAGGCATCTCTGGGGCTGATGTCAGCCTTACTGACATTTTGACATTAAGGCTCACCATCCAAATGGAAGTAGAAGTTTTGAGGGCTATTGAACAGTAAATGTTCTCCATGTATCACATTACAAAACACAGTCCTGCGTTAAAGAATTTCATGTCAACTTTTTTGTGTGTGAAAATGTGCTGTTCAATTGCCCAGAAACATCAAATACTGCACCGAGAGTAAGATTTCTCTGGTGCCTGCACAGGAAGTGACAGGCAGTGATGACATAGATATTTAAGGATCTATTTAACACTGCTTGTGAGGTGTGTGCTTTTATCTCTTTTTTCAACTCTTTTTACTTCTTTGCTCATTCAAATGCATTTAAGGAAAATGAATATTCCAAGGTAGACAAACTTCATGGGGTAAAAATCAGGGTCTACTATGAAGCATATGCAAGTGACATAAATCACATACCTATCAAATGCATGATGAACAATATGGCATGCTGCTAAATTTCTACTCGGAAGCATAGACTAATATGAGATGAAGAGAAGAGTTATGAGGTTCGATCTTCACTTTCACATGTTTTTCCTTTCCATAGTTCTATCAATCCATGAGCTCACTTTAAAAATCATCACCTTCTGTTTATAGCATCTTCACCTGCAATGTACCACCACTACTGCAGAATTCAACATCAACGCAAATCTAGCAGACACCCCCAAAATGTGGGTCATTCTAAAATGGAAAATAAAATGTATTCAATGTTCAAAATATGAGAAACCAAATGTAGGTAGAATCTGTCACAGATTAGGATGATAACAGAAAAAGAAGGTTTACAGGAACAGAACATTTATCAGATCCAGTTTAAAATATGTGAAGGAAAACTGGAATTTTAAGTATTATGTGATTCTAGTAAAGTGATTATTTTTTCACTCTTCCTGTTGCCTTGAAGCTATTCACATGAAGAAGTATTGATTACTCCCCTGATTAAATTATAAATGCATTGTTTCCTTCCAAATACATTTAAGACAGTCAGAAATGCCATCAAGATTATTACCATTTTGGTGTATGCATGCATGTGTGTATGTGTGAACATGTGTGCATGTGTGTGATTTTGTCTCCAATAATTAATATGAACAAATTTTCTTTTTGAGATTATTAGCTCTTTGGCTCTTCAGACTATTATCTCTGGCTATTGGTTTATGTGAAATAATTAAGTAATTTAACATTTTTCTACCATTTTCAAAAAGGCCTATGGTAATTTTTAACATTCTTTTATCTTATCCTTTAAAACTCTTCTGATGTATTTCATTAGAAAATACATATATACTTCATCATGTATTTTAAAACAATGGTAATTTTAAATTAGTGCTACCAACTCCTGGTACTTCTTTATACGCATAGTGGTATGAAAAATAATTTGTGTGCTTATTAGAGAAACAGAAAATATACTCTTAAAATGGAGAATTCCATTCTTAGAGAAGAGTCCAACACAAGTAATACTTTGTTCTCTTCCCACAAATAAAACACCTGCAAAATTTAGCAACACATTTGAATTATTACGAAGAGTCATCCTTCCCCAGAACATGTCATTTCCATCACAGTCACCATTGCAAGTACTTGCCAGTGACATTTAATAAAAATATTCTGTATTGGAATGATAGTCATGTATTTTAAGATGAACTGGAAGTAAAATATGATACTTTAATAAAGATTACTGACATATCAAAAGTTAATTCTGTACCTCAGTTTAGAACCTTGGAACAAACTTGTTTTTCTTTCTTTGAGGAAAAAAATCCAATCTATTTTCAGAAATAATAGGCAGAAAGAACGTAAGTCACTACCCGATTTACTATGGGGTTTTGCTAGGTGATTCAATCAAAGCTTTGACATAATCATTATGGATGTTCTTAAAAATAGGATCTATTTTTGCTGAGCTCTCACTTTGAAAGATAAGATTATAGGTAGAAACGGTGCAAAATTTTCAAAATTACATGCATTATTTCTGTAAGCTAGAATTGTGAGTGACAAAACCTTGTGCATTTCACTGAAGACTGAAATTCATGGAAAATTTAAAACTTCAGAATTTTCTCAGACATGCCTGATAAACCTGATTTTTTTTGGCTCCCTGAAGTAACCAATAATAACATGACATATTTTTCATGCTTGACATACCTGGAGTGAGAATCAAGAAAATCATTCCACACTCTATTCATTTTAAAAGTTGGAGTGCTTGTTGGACTTCTTTCATTGAAGCCAATTCCTGAAATTTGGAGAATAGATTAAATTTACCAATAAATCACCTTGAGAGTTAAACTGCTTGTTATTAATTCCAAACAAACAGGAAGCAAAAAATATCATTTAGTTTCACTGTGTACAATGGTGGGCCACACTGGAATCTTAGATGCAAATTCAATCTACAGAAATTTTCATATTAAAATTTAACAGATGTTAACCTTTTGTATTTTTTGAAAAATTATTATTTAAAGGGAATATAAATTTGTTTACCATTGATTGCTATTATATACAATAAAGTAAAGCATATGAAACTGCATAACATTCTGATTATTACAAAATAATTGTCTAGCCTCTGCAAAAACAGACCAAATAGTGAGGATATCAAGCTTAAACGTAAGGAATGAGTTGGTGCAGAGGAAAACACACATGGCACTAATTTCAATTTAAAAACATTTTTAGTTGTTTATTACAACAGTTTGTACATTGTGAATATTTCCACCTTTCTGTGATTATTGTACATTCCACTAATCATGAATTTTTAATGTAAGATTTCAATTCATTGAAAGGAATGGCCCACTAGAGGAATCTTTAAATGTTCCCTTAACAAGCCTCACTAAGTTAATTCAAACAAACCAAGTTTTGTCTAGCTTCTTTATGCAACTAGGGGAATTTGTTTGTAGTGATTTAAAATGGTCTAACATAAAGTTTGGCAAAGAAACTCTATTTATATGATTAAAGACATAGATATAGATTATGACTGCTTTTAAATTTTCCAATTTATTCTTCCAAATTAATGAAATAATTAACCTAAAAAGTTATAGTTTCAAGAAAACTTTCAATTTAACTTGAAGTAATATGTTCCTTAGATTGCACAGGTATATCTCAGAAAAATGGGCTTATCTTCTGCAGCTTTGCTTTTGTCATTATTCAAAAATAAACAAATATTTTCTACAACTATTTTACCCACACACATTCAAAATGGTCCTTACAAATGAGATCTAAAAGCAAGTTGTGATTGAGTTTGACTATGGAAAACTCCAAAATTTAGAAAAGTAGGAAATATACCAGGATAATATCAAATGCTCTTTTCTTATTAAGGACAAAACTGTAGAAAGTTTGTATTTGTTTAGAGTAACCAACACTTTTTTAAATTGAATTCTTTGTTGGTACATTTCCTGTACAACTCACAATCACACTCAACATTGGGGAATTTATACCAGTATATGACAGAAGTGAATTCTCATTTTTACCCATATCCCTACCCACCCACAACCCCCCATCCTATATATATATATGTATGTATATATATATATATATATATATATATATACACACACATATATATATTTCTTTTTCTTTCTGAATCATATTTATTCTTTCCCCTAATTACATTCCCCCACCATATTCCTTTTGAATATTTCCTATTTTACAAAATCTATCATGAATTCTAGAACTCATTTACATCAATAGGTTCCCATACCAGAGAAAAAATATGGTATTCACATATCTGTGAACTATTTATTTTACTCATTAATGTGTTCTCAAAGTGTATCCATTTGTACATAAATGAATGAAACCTGTCATTCTGTATGCCAGAGTAATACTCCATTTTATTAAAAACAAAAACAAACAAAAAAAGTCTTTTTATCCAGTGTACAGTAGATGGGCACCTGGGTTGTTTCCAAGGCAGACTATCACAAACTGAGCTGCAATGAACCTGGGTGTACATGTGTCTTTACAATATGAATCTTTTCATTTCTTTGAGATTATTCCTAGTAGGGGAATAGCAGAGTCAAATGGGACCTCTAATCTTAGTTTTCTGAGGAATCTCCACACTGATCTCCACAATGGTTGCACAAGTCTACATTCCCACCAACAGTGGAGAAGGGTTTCTTTTTCCCCTCAGCCTTGCCAGCATTTATTGTTGATTGAATTCACAATAGCAGCCATTCCTTGTGGAGTGAGATGAAATCTCAGTGTTGTTTACATCTGCATCTCTCAAATGACAGTGATGTTGAACATTTCTTCATATGCTTCTTGGCTGCTTTTACTTCTGCCTCTGAGAAGTATCTGCATGTACCAACACTTTTGATGAAAAACACATACACACACACAAACCAAAACAATACTATTTTCAAAACACACATGTTCCACTTGGTTTTCATTAGAATGTGGTTCAAAGATGTTTTCACTTCCCTTGACACAGGAAAAAAAATAGTAATTTAAGACAGCACAGAAATGTTTTATACTGTTTATTCAGTTTTTCCTGGTATATTACTTAGATTGTTTCAATATTTTGGTAAGGAAATTCCAGAGATTTGGAAAAGATGATTCTGACACTTTGTCCTACCATTTTTCATCAATATTCTGGATATGATAAATGTATTTGTTAATCTCACTTTTTGTTCATCTCAGCTGCTTTTTGCTATATAGATTATGCTATAATGTATAATGTGTGTGTATCTGTGTGTGAATTTATGTGCATATATACTTATATACAGTGGGCAGCACTCTATATTCATGGTCTCCACATACTCTAAAAACATATGTTGATAATATTCAGTAAAAAAAATTGTATCTGTACTATTCATGTAAAGACTTTTTCTTGTCATTATTTCCCAAACAATACAATATAAGAATTATTTATGTAGGGCTGGAGATTTAGTTCAGTGGTTTTGGTGCCTGCCTTGCAAGTGCAAGGTCCTGAGTTCGATCCCCGGGATCCACATGCAATGCTAGGCGTGGTGACTCACACCCATCAGCAATCAATTCCACATACCACAGTGCTGGGCGTGGTGGCTCAGGCCTGTCATCCAGGCACTCGGGAGGCAGAGGCAGGAGGATTGCTGAGTTCGAGGCTTGCCTGGGCTACATAGTGAGCTCAGGGCCAGTCTAAACTACAAAGTGAGACCCTGTCTCAAAAAAAAAAAAAAAGAATTATTTATGTAGAATTAGCTTTTATCAGTAATACAAACATGATTTATGTATGAGAGGATGTATATATATATATATATATATATAGTGCATATATAGAGAAAATTTAGAACTTATATATGCATATATATATATACAAGATATATACAAATACAGGATATATATATATATATATATATATATAATATATATGTCTACAGGACATGAAAACAAGCATATGAAGAAATGTTCAACATCACTATTCATTTGAGGAATGCAAATGAAAACAATACTGATATTTCATCTCACTCCACAAAGGAATATACATATGTATGTATATGTATAATGTATGTGTGTGTATATATATGTATATGTATAATGTGTGTGTGTGTGTATATATATATATGAGAGAGAATGCAAGTATCCAAGGAATTTGTTATCTGTTGAGGGTCTTAGATCCAACTCTGATGAACACCAAGAAACATCTGTTTTCTCCCATTTCTGTTTTCACTCTTCTTTATGTTACTATATCATCTTTGTATTATTACTGTAACAAGTTGCTACAAACATCTGTAATTTCAAAAGAAATTTCTTCCTTTCATTTCTTGACATCAGAAAGCAGCCAGCTTTCTGCTGTGCTATAATTCGAGCCCTTGTTTTGGGACTAGGAAATGCAAAGCTGAAAGAGCAGGTGTCTAACTGTGAGGAAGAGCCAAATGTACATTTATTAGAAAAAATAAATAGAAAACCTGTCTTTTGTTAAGAGAATGCTTCCTGAAGGTAGACACTCCAGTACATTAGCTGTTTCTGTAGTTTTGGGTCTAGGTGAATGTGACAGGCGGCAGGTAGGCCTTTGATGTCTGGAAATCAAGCTGCTTCGTTTACACTGCACTTCCTCCAGGGCTTCTCTCTGGAGGGCATACAGGGCAATTCAATAAACTCCAGAGACTGCATCACTACATAAATAAATAAATCAAAGACCTCTACTCTGAAAACTACAGTCTGAAAGAGGAGGTCAGAGAGGATATCAGAAAATAGAAAGACAGTCCTTGTTCCTAGGAAAAACCAATATTGTCAAAATGGCCATACAGCCCAGACTTCTATATAGATTCAGTGAAATCCTGATTGAAACCCCAACAATGTATTTCACAGAACTAGAGAAAATAATTCAAAAAGTCATCTGAAATCAGAAGAGACCCACAATAACAAATACAGTTCTGGGCAACAAACACACAGAAGGTGGTCACAATCCCAAACTTGAAACTATACTACAAAGCCACTGTGATTAAAAACAAACAAACAAACAAACAAACAAACAAACAAAAAACCCACCATGGTACTGGCAAAGAAACAGACCTGAGGATAAATGGAACAGAAGAGAAGATGCAGAAACAATTCCAGACATAATAGGTCACCTCATATTTGACGAAGGAGTCAAACACTCTTAATGGAGGAAAGACAGTCTCTTGAATAAATGCTGCTGGAAAAACTGGATTTCAACCTGTCAGAGATTAAAAGTAGACCTAATATTTTACAACTCGCTAAACTAAAATTGAAGAAGATTAAAGATCTAAATGTTAAAACAATAACACTAAGCCTACTGGAAGATAGGTTAAGTAGATTTCTTAGAGATATTGGCAAGAGAAAGACTTATGAATAAAACCTCAGTAGAACAAGAAGTACCAGACAGAATCAACATCTGGGATTTCTACATATTAAAAAGCTTCTGCACAGAAAGAGAAACTAACAGTAGAGAGAAAAGGCAACCTACAATGTGGGAAAAAATTTACCAGCTGATCCTCAGACAAAGAACTACTGTCTAGAATATATAAAGAACTTAGAAAAAAGACTCACCAAATTTAAAGACCCAATTAAAAAGTGTGCATCTGAAATGAGTATTTTTCAGATGAAATAAAAGCAGTGAACAAAACTGTGAAAAAATTTTGAGTATCTCTGGTTGAGAGATGAAGATGAATAAAAAGCACTAAGATTCTACCTCCCTCCAGAAAAAAACGGCTGCTATCAGGAAATTAATCAATAACAAATGTTGGCAGATCTGTGTGGAAAAAGGAACTTTCTTCACTGTTGCTTGCCATGTAGACTGAGCAACCACTGTGGAAATCAGTGTTGAGGTTCCTCCACAAACTAGGACTAGCTGTCCCAGTTGACCCTACTATTCCTCTGCTTGGTATATTCACAAACATGGACACGCACGCGTGTGCACACACACACACACACAAAGTAAAAGTATCATACTACAGTGAAATAATGCCACAGTTTGTAACAGCTAAATCTTAGAAATAGCCCAAATGCCCATCAACGCCAAACTGGATAAAGGAGTATTACTCAGCTGTAAGTAATGATAAATTAAAGACATCTATGGCTAAATGGATGCACCTTGAGGTTATACTCGTAAATCAAATAAATACGACACAGATGTGTAAGTACTGTATTATTTGTCTTCTGTGGGAAAGTGAAGGTGTAAAGGAGGGCCAGGTGTACGCTGGGTACTGTGCTACAGGAAGAAAAAGGCAAAAGGGGAACCTGGGTAGTGACGGGAAAACAAAGAAGGGAAACAACAAAACTGATAAGAAAAAGTTTATAAACAGAAACAAAGCTTAAATAGTCAAGGGTTGGGGGATTGAAAGGAGAGCAGGGAAATGGGAAAAATAAGAATCAGTGTACATCACGTACAGGTGCAAATTCTCAATGAGGAATGTGACCATGATGTAGTCCTAAAATGTACCAATAAACTCAATTTATTAAAACAAATAAATAGCTAAGAAATAAAGGAGTAGCTCAGTGTGATGGTAGTGAATTCAATCTACAGACCACCACCACCATCAACGCCAAAACATTAGGAAATACTTCAAGATCCTCTTTACCGCATCAGGTAAAACATCCACAGATTCTGAGAATTACAGCTTGGTGATCTATCTGTAGTGAACATTTAGTCTGCCACACTCACTTTTAAAAATTAAAATTATTCCTGTTATTCCAACAGAATAAGATCACCTGAGCTCTGCTTAAAATTAATAGTTTAATGTGCAGTTTCAGTATTTCTTAGTATCTTACCTTGGCCTTCCCCTCCCCTAAACTACTTTAGCTTTAAAAATATTTATAAATAAATCACTTGTTTTGTACTGTACTAGATACCTTCTCTTTCGGTCACTGGTTGTTATTAGCAACTATAAATAATCAAACAGTACAGCCATATATAAAATAAAAGAAGAATGTTCATTTCCACAGCTAAACATCTGTGCATTTATATTATTCATCATTTTTGATTGTAGCTCTTTTATTAATAGTATTCATTTAAATAAATTATTCATAATTTTATTATTGATGGAATCAGTCAACCCAATATTTATGGTGGTTAAAAATGAAAAACATCACTAATGTTCACTGCACTTCCCTTTTCTATTTCTTCTTTAAACTGCTATTTCCAATTATTCTCTACAATTTGAACAACTACGTTTGCAACTTTAACTGACACTTTCACAACTGTGATATTTACATAAGTTTTTTTTTTCTTTTGAGACAGGGTTTCACTTTGTAGTCCATGCTGGCCCTGAGCTCACTATGTAGCCCAGACAAGTCTCAAACGCAGCACTCCTCCTGCCTCTGCCTCCCAAGTGCTGGGATGACAGGTGTGAGCCACCATGCCCCACACAAGTGTGATATGTAGCATCATTCTTTTATAATAAACTGCTTTATTGTAGACTTAAATTTACAGAAAATTTAAGTAATTACCATACTTCTAATTGCCAGTATCACTAATATTATTAGCAGACATTATTAAGATGGGACATAGTTATAAGTTGCTAATATCAACACCATTATTAGAGTCTGTATTTTATTCACATTCTCTGTGTTTCTACCTTGTACCTCCTTTTCTACCCAGGATTCCACCTAGCGCAGCAAGAGAAGTGGATGGTTTCCTCAGGTGTCTTATGGCAGTGATGGTTTTAATTTATTTTAAGGGCTTTGATAATTTTCAGGTGTTTGGTCTGATTTTTCTATAAAAGTCACCTGATTAAAGTTTTAAAAATGTATTTATAATGATTGGAATAAGGCTCTGCTTACAGGGGAAACACTAGAGTTTAAGTATCACTCCAGTGATCACCATGCTTAGGTGCACAGTGCTAAGATAACTTTTCCTTATTGACTGTAGTCTTGGCCACATTATTGAAGAACTACTTGTCAAGTTTCTTTACAAAGTCACGCTTGCTTATCCCCATAACCTACAACATTACTTGGAGAGAGTTATTATGTTATATCCACATTAAAGGAGTGAGCAATTAGGACGTAATTCTTTCAAAGAAGTGTGTAATTAATCCTTGGGAATTCTTTGCTGTGAATATTATTTGTCTATTATTCCTACTAATGAATTTATTTATTAAATTGATTATTGATATAAGGGTTCACTTTTGCATGTATTGAAAAGCTAAAGTTTTCCCTTTAAACTTTCTGTACTGACAGATTTTAATAAATTACATTTTATATCAACTTAATTTGAGATTTCTTTAGTTTTGTGGGACATCATCTTTGAACCATATGTTATTTATAGTTGTGTTAAATTTCAAATATTTGTGATATTTACCTTTATTTTACTAATTTCTACTTCAATTTGAGCATAGACAGTATATTTACACTCCTTAAAATACATGATATGTGTTTATTAACTTGAATTTGGTTTATCTTCATGAATGTCTCATTCAGGCTTGAGAAGAGCATCTACTCTGCAGTGTGGGATGAACCATTTTGTAAGTGTGACTCCTGAATAATGGATTTTTAAATTTTTATTTATTTGTTTATTTTTGGTACATTTTATTGGTACATTATATATACACATCATTTTTTAAACTAAGATTACTTTGTCTTTCTGGATAACTATCCTTTAACTTTTGTGTACTGCATCTCCCATAATTTCCCTTGCTTTGAATTCAACTTTGTAAAATGAAAACATTTATTTCATATTGTTTTGATTAATGCTAGCCTAGTATGATATATCATTCTTTGTACTTTCATTACTTTTTGCTGTATGAGTCTTGTTTTCCAGTGGCTTTACTATGACTAAACACCCCTATATCTTAACTAATTTTCAATTGATAAAGTCATTGCTTATACAAAGTAATTAATTTTCCATGCTTATTTCTTCTCTGGTTTTCTTTCATGCAAATACTGCTTTCTGATCTATAATTGTTTTTAATCTCTACAAAGAACTTTTTCTACATATTTTAGCAGTTCAGGCCTACTGGCAATTAACTCGTGTTTTATGCTTGCTGACATTTAGAAGGTTATTGTTTGGAAGAAAAATTTTCCTTTACTATTAAAAGATAATATTTCTGGATATGAAAGTCTAGTTAGTGTGCTTCTTACTGAAATAAATTAGTTTATTGTTTTGGGTTTTTTTATTCTCATCTATTGATAAGGTCCTTTGTACCCACCTTGTCCAATTAGGTT